>JASDQU010225105.1:5092-17609 GCA_032191745.1 Picea mariana | reverse complement strand
CAAAAATTGCCTTGTAAAAGTATATGTAATTTCATTGTAAATCTGGACCGTTCATTATAAGGTCGCAGATCTAACGGTAGAGATTATGTTAGGGTTTTTTTCCCTAGAAGGCAACCCTCTTTTATGAGGGAAATGTATCGCGGCTATGATTGATGGTGAATATTGTATTCTGAGACAAGATACTGTGAGAGAAAGAAGAGAAAGTTACAGCGGGTTTTGCTGTAGGTTGTATCCCTTCATTTGCTGGATAATAATAAAGGAAGGACCTGGAAATTTCTCTGGTGGATGTAGCCCACACTAGGTGAACCACATAAATCTGTGTCTCTCTTGTATTATGTGTCTTCTGTGTTTTGTTTCTGCATTTGTTTTATTTTATTGCTCCGCGGTCCTGTTTTTCTAACAGCAGGGGGTAGCATGCCCCAATGAGAGGCCGTAACGTGGTCCAATCAGGGGTTGTCACGTGGCAGGTGGGAAATGCACAAGGACAATGTGTGAACGAATTTTGAAACAAAAATTGGTTGGCGGGTATGCCAAATCTGGAGGACCACGCCAATTATAGCCATAGTCATATCTCATTGGAGGACCTTCTAGTGACACCGCTAAAGTTATCAGGACTGATAACACATTGTATACAACATATAACGAACAAACCAAAAATGGAGTTTGTGGGGATTGACCCCAGAACCTCCGCCTTTTCCCACACCTTAACACTTTCGCCCCTAACCACTAGGCCGTGGATGCCACTTGTTTCATATCACTAGTTTTAATATTTAAAACATCTATCCACCTAGGCACGGGGAGAAGAGGCACAAACCGTATGACCTGTCGGGCATGATTTTCTAGGTGAGGTATAGTCATTATTGCAAGTTGTAGAGGGCACGAAACCGAGACGAAATTTTTCTTGGGCCTGGGAGTGCTAGAATCGGATCGAGGCGTGGAGACAGTCATTTTTGGGTAATTTGATGCCACGAATTTGGTGGTACTGTCTGTTTTCTGATCTGAACATTATTTCTACATCTTGATTTCAGAATGAGGTATACTTATGTATTTTTCCAAATTCTTTTGTTGAGTTAATGAAATAGCCTACCCATTTGAGAGCAGGACCCAGAGACATAGTCCACTAGGGATGAACTTCGTTATCAAGTTTTTGTGTTAAGATATGATGCTTATGTCTCTTCATATTTGAGTTTCCCTTCTTTAATGGTGCACTTTAATTTATGCTCATTTAATGCAATTCTTTATTAGTCACGATGAAAAGATTCTGGATCATTTAGCCTTATTAGCGCCATATTAGGATCTTCCTTGACACTCCATCATTTGAGGAACACTTCCTCTAATTTGTCCATGAATATAATACTAGAATCAAGGAGACCATTGTACCATGGTCTAGCGCCATCATAGAGGGTGGCAGAGAACAATTTCATAGCTAAATATTCAACATCATCAATGATAGGATGAAGTTGAAAGAAGGCCGAAAATTTTCTCATATGATCCTCAACACTAACTACATCATTACCAGTGAACTTAGGTAGTCATTTCTCATACCTAGGGGGCATTTGCCTAGGGTATCCTAGAATTTTTATCATGTCTAATGGTTTGAAAAGATTGGATGACCATTGTTTATGGTTATTATCTTGATTCGGATTAATGGCCTGAGTCTGAGAATTAGACATCATATTGAAAGGAAGATTGCCTCCAAACAATGATTTTACTATAGGAGAGTCTCAGGGAGGATTTCTTCTGTAAGACTTGGGAGGATTGGTATACATCCTTGAACTTAGTGGAGTCGCCAGATAATCTTCTTGAAATTATCAAAGGGATGAGGGGATCACCCTTAGTGGAGTTTCCAGGTAAGATTTGTAAGATGAAGGCTTAGAGGGAAAGGCTTACTGAAAAAAGTGTCATTGAGGAATATTGACTTAGTGTTCCTCGAAAATGACGCCAAACGGTTATCTCACAATTTGTACTTTCCCAAATCCCAAGGCAAGTGGATGAAAGTTTGGCGTGACAAGGGGTGACCTGTCACTATCACCTTAACAAGAAACCCATTTCTATTTAGGGATATATCAATATTAACCCAGGGGAGATGTCCCCAGTGACCTAAAGGGTTGATAACTAAGGAAAGGATGCAAGAAAATCCCCCTCTCATTGGTCACTCAATTAAGAAGGTTCTTATGGTCTTTAAGGGATGAAGCAAATAGTAAAATGAAGGGTACCTTCCTAGAACAAGACAACAGGAAAATATAACAACTTGCAAGTACAAAGATATGATGTTAGTGCTTCTTAATACCATAAGCCTTAAAAAAGTAAGGTAGCTAATATGAATTTCCAGCAATGCAACAGTTTATAGAAGAAATTAATATTTTATACTATCCACAATAATTGTGCCTTGAAAGTGCTTGAAAATGACAAGAAGAAATAGTTTTAACCTAGTTGAATGATAAAAGTTTGTCACAAGCAAGTTTGGCAATGCCTAGCTAGAAAAATAAGTCACTTTTGCAGAGAATTTGCTGCAGTTAGATGGTTGTAGCAATCTTTTGCAACAACAAAAAATTCTAATGGTCAAAAGTGCAAGAAAACACCATACAAAGTTAGCACTTATCTAGTAGATTGACTAGCAATTGTCACAATTGAATTTTGAAGGAGTTAAGTGCAATTTATGTAGGAAAATGTATCCAATCAATGTATGTTAATAAGCTTGTAGAAAATATTTGCAACAACAACAAAAACTTAACTAAGTAGTTAGTGTAGTTTAGGGTTAACAAATATTAGTAAAATCTTAGAGGAAGAAAGTTTGAGTGTTCTTTTGATCAATCAATTCACTAAAGAAAGTGGACTAGTGCCTTTAGGGTTAATGGAGTCTAGAGGTGATAGTTTTCTCTTGGAAGCAATAACAAAATGATTGTATTTGTTTAAGGAGAAGGGATGAATGGATGAGGTGTTGGTAACCCAAGGCCTCAAGAATCCAAATCCTAGGGACAAATTTTCTAGAGAGTAAGGGGTCTTTTGCCCTAGCGAATCTTCCTTCCTTAGACTATTAAAAGGTATTAAGAGAAACAATAACTAGGCAATGGATTGTAAAGAGATAGCATTAAGGGCTTTATAAAATTATCTAAGTCAAATCACCTTGGTAAATGTCTATCAAATGAAGAGCAAAGAAGTAGTAACTTAAGTCCTTTACTCCTAGGGTTTGTCAAGCAACCAATTTCATAATATTTAACATGAATAAGAAAATATACCATAACATTCACAATAAAATGAAGAATTTCATATTTACTTACTTCACCAAGAATAATCAACCAATAAAACCCTAGATTACCAAGTAAATTCACCAAGAAATGATCCAAGTTGTAAATTTTAGCCTCCAATACAAGTGTGCCTCCCAATATCATCCAATGACTCCCAAAAAGGGCACAAATTTCAGACCATGCTACTTGTGTGATGAGTGATGATGAAAAAATGAGAGTATTTTCTCTCTATTTATACAGTATCAATGACCTTTAATTAAAATTAGGTCATAAAAAGGCCATCCTGGAAAAATTATATTAAAAATCCAATTTTTACATATTACAAAGTAATTAAACCCTAAGATCATTTCCAAGGGTGATGTCATGCACTTCTAGGGTGAGGTTGAGCCCTTAGGGTGGAACTTTGGGCCGCACATGCAAAATCTTTGGCCTCCAAAGGCCCTGTGTGATGCCACACATGCCAACCAACACATAAATTCCCTCATAAATGCACACCCCAGCTTTGGATGACAACTAGGGTCAAAATGATGACATCATGGACTCTCAAAGGTCAACGTACAGGTGGAATGGAACGATACCCCTAGGTCTAGGTCTGCCAGAGTGTCTCAAGGTAAATGTCCTTCTTTCTTCCTAGTGCGAGTCTCTAGTGTCTCTCTGCCCTTGGTTGGGGTCACAACATCCATCTGTTGGGATTTCAACCCCATGGAGATTCGAGCTAATCATTCCCCCATATGTACATGTCCACTGGGAAAATTCCTGTAGCAACAACAAGTATGCCCTCCAGGGGTTCATAAGTCACAAGGAGCATAGAAATTTCAATCACATCTAATAATCAAACTACCCAAACATGTGCATCAAACCCCCCTTTACCCAGACAAATGCTCAGAGACATTATGCAGCTTAACAAGTTAGGTTTGGAGAAGGTCTCGGGGTTTCCTATTGGGATAATCCTCCTTAAGTTTGGGGTGTTTATGAGGTGAGATCCAATCTAGGTCATGTAAGTGTTTGTGAGGTGGCATGGGGTAAGTGTTTGGGCATGGGGTGCAGTGATAATAGGTAAATGTAGATCTTACCTGTGGGTGCCTCTGTAGAGGGTGAGTTTCACCTTGACATAGATGTCATTATTTCCTAGCCCAATCAATGCCTTTTATTCTTAGCTTTATTGGTTTATCTTTTTCTTTTATGCTTCAAGGGAAGAGTTGAGGGACATTGTCCTATCTTGGTGACTAGAGGTGACAATGTTACCCACAAACATTTCATGGAGATTGTAAGTTTTAAACCTATGAAGTAAAGCAATGCATATAGATTCTTAAGCAAAACAAAATTTAATCAATGGCTCATACACAGAGTACACAAGGATTTTATATCGGAAACCCTCAACCGAGAAAACCTTTCTTATATTCATTATATCGAATTTCACCATTCATTATACAATATATACAATGTTTTTAGGTATTCCGTAGATACCAAAACCCTAATCCCTAAAATCGAGATTATTTTTAGTAAACCGCTAAAAATAGCAAAAACCGCCCAAAAAAACAATTTCGGGGCACTGCCCCGAACGCTGTACGTAACCAGGGGGGGCATACCTACCCCACCCTAGGACCCCCCTAGGAAAGCACCTAACACAAATGACACAAACAGAGTGCTACTATGAGGGATCGTCAGATGCGATTGTCATATCTGACACACCCACACACACACATGCAAAGAATATAACACATACCCAACAGAGATGAGAAGGTTGGCTCGTTATGAGACCCCCTTTCTCTTGGTTATGCCACCAAGAGCCACTACCCTATTTTTGTGACCAGATATATGGTAGTGTCATACCGCTACATACCCATGGTCATAATAAGTCAACTCATGATGAGACCTACCATCCACCAACTAATACCTTGAATGTTTATTTATCTTACGGGTTCCCTTTTCTTACTGAGAAGCCTTTTACTGCTTTTTTTGGGAATCCCTGGGTGGAGCATATCAAAGGTTTCATTTTGGATTTTAACTCTTGCCAGCTACTTTTACCCCCTGGGCCTTTAGCCCCTTCTTCCCACAAGGCAAGGTACAACCCTTCCTAGTGTGGCAAGCCCAATGCCTGAACAAAGGTAGGGGAAAATGAGAGGAGTAAGCATTAAAAGTGGTAAGTATGGAGGGAATGGACGATGACCTTTCATAGACTCACCCAATGGAAATCCATAGTAAAGGGAGATCAACTTACTAGGGCATCATGTCACCCTTCCAGGTATGAACAAGTTAAAGAGCATAATTTCCAAGAAAATGTTATGAATTGAAGGAGAATTCAGTGCAACATATTCAAGTGATTCAATAATTAGAGTGACACATACCATGATACTCGGACTCATTACCTCATGGAGCAAGACTTATTGTTGCTTTAGGACCAGGTTGGTGGGATGGATACTATTGTTGTTGATAGATGGGTTGCACTCGAAGAAAATAAGGGCCCTCCGGGTCCATGCTGAAATCATCCGGCTCTCGGTACTCCATGTCTAGGACCTGTGGGCCTTGAGACATGATCTCCTTGGTTATCCTTAGGATAGGGGATAATAGAAAACTGATCGAAACGATGATCAAACAGTTGACCAACAACTAGTGGTCCTATAATCGTTATCACGATGTCCACCTTATCATTATACGCCTACCATATTTTGACTGCGGGTATTCCCTTCATCGTCGATCGTGATCACAGATCAATGGCATGATCCTCATCCTTGAACCTTTTCATACCTTGGAGATTTACAACTACGATTTAATCAATCGTTTGATGGATGGTTGGCAGAATTTTGGGACTTCAACGCTTCGATACTCCAAGATATTAGCACTCTAAGGTTGTTTTCAACTCCCCCATAGTCAAACTTGTCAAAGTTCTTACTCTATATTTCCACGTTCTTGATATAACGATCAAGAGAAACCTCGACGAATCTTAGATCAACAACCAATGTTAGTTCATGACTACGATGCTTCAGACATTTTTCCAGTAGGAGAAGTTGGGCATCCTCAGAGTGACGTGGTATGTCGACGTCACCCAGGTTGACGTGGATCCATAGTAAATGTGCCATGTGTCACCTTGATTCGTGACTTTCATAGGCCTTATGTGCCAAATGGTCCTTGACACTTTTCACCAGTTAATTGGGCCACGTGTCATATTTGTCTCATGCTACACATCTTCCTCTTGGATCATGGTTGCTTGATCTAACGGTTGATGGGGATTCTGAGATTTCATAATTTTAGGACTCCAGAGTGTTTTGGATGATGGACCTCACGAGCTAAAATTGTCGAAGGTTCATACCTACAAAATTGCATAGATAATAAATATAATTAGTTATATATATTGTATTTAATATGATCACTTAACATAATTATAATATAATATATATTGTAGTAAAGGTGTATTATATTAAATTGTGTAATACAAGTGGGACCCCTTCGGGACTTTGGGAATCTGGGATTCTGAGATGTTCGAGGAATGGAGAGTGTGATTAAGAGAAAAAGTAGATGACCCGAAGATCCTCCCTCATTCCAATGTTAAATATAATATTGGAGATTTATTAAGCCTGGGTGCCCTTATTGAGGAAATGTATCATWACAATATTTTATAATAAAGTCTATTAAATTAGCTAAACATGGATAAGGTCAACCCTTTTCCCCTTTTTAAATATTAAGGAATGTACAATGTGTATAAGTGGGGACCACACCGGGGCTTCRGGAGGTTTGACATGGAGAGAGAAATGGAGATTGACTCAAAGGCCAGAGGGATTACATGTTAAACGGGATTAATTGGCCCATGGTTAACCTCTTAATAACTTTGAAATCACTTGGGGCTCTGGAGCTCCGGGACTTCAGGGCTTCGGGACTCCGAATGTTTGGGGTGATAGAATGAACAACCAAAAGGGCCAAAGGCCTGGACCTACCTTCCCACTTTCCAATGTTATAATATTATTAAACATAAGTAATTATATAAGTGGGACCCTCTCTGTAGCTTCAACATTCGGGATTTTTGGGTATGTTCATAAAAGCATGGAGAGGAATTATGTCGAAGTCCAGAGACTTACACGTTAATTAATATTAATAAACCTAAGTGCCCCTTAATATATTATATTAATAATTAATTATCCCTAATAGGGACTCAGTAAATGATTAAATGATTAGCAAAGAATGGGGTTTAATCATGGTAATGCTTAATTAAATGAATAGGCCTATAAGAGCTAGACTAGCATCAACCTCTGGTTGGGTGAATCTTTGTATGCTATGATGATGTGGCATGTCGGGTGATAGGGAGCCATGTGGGTGCCACATGGTGGTGAGAGACTCTAGTCAATAAAGGCCTAAAGAAATTTGAAGGACCATAACTTTCGGTATAGATTTAAGTTCTAGACAAATTTATAGTCGATGGAAAACCCTTTTTGAACTGAAGACAATGGAATCCTAGTTACAGGGATTCGAGGTCATTGAGAAAACTAAAATTTTTATGCCCCATCCCTTAAAAGGATACATAAGGGGTTGGGTGTGTGACAAGAGCCCCAATCAAAGATCGTTGCTTACCACTTCAAACTTCAAATTTTTCTTGCTTCTTTCTAAATAGGGAAATTTTTAGGGGCTATATATCACCCTTAAAATTATCCATGCTTCTAAGATATGGACAAGAAAGATTTCCTTCCTCTCTTGGAGGGTTTAATATCCTTTTCTTATATATTTCCTAAACCTCTAGCTAGCCCTCTTGAGAAGATAGATACTCCTCTATCCTTGGTCCTGATATTATACTTCACAACTTCAAAAGATTAGGGATCTTCAAGGGAGGCCATGGGAGTTTATGAAGGAATTAGGAGAAGAAATTTTCTATGGAGATTGTCCCAACCCATAAAGAGGGATGGGGGGGGGGTGAGTTTATCCTGAGAGACTAGGAAATAAATCACCCTATTTAGTTTCAATAGCATTTGATATTCCCACCTCCCAAGAGCCAAAACAGATATTCTCAAACTTTTGTAAAGGAACAAGGGAAGGATTATAATTGAGCTTACTTGAGAAATAATGTTCAAAGATGGAAGGAACAAGGAACTCATCATGCTGGGTTGTTAGTTCCTCAACTAGAGGAATCATTGGGGGACTATCCTTTTGTAGACCTTCAACATCTTGATCCTTTACAGAGAAGTTTGGGGAGTTTCATCATCTTCCTTGTGTTCTTTGTGAACCCATACTTTACTCCTGAGTGGGAGAAAACAATCCTTCATAAGATGCCCATAAAAGTGACATCAAACACACTTAAATGGTATTCCTTCATAATCCAAGGATTGAGTGAAGATAGCATGCCCCTTCTTGTCATATTTGTCTATCATACTCTTTGAGAGCTCCAATCTTACCAGAATTTTCGTCATTCCCATGTAACGACGAGAGTCCTCACATCATAAAATAAACCCAAGGCATTCCCATTTTCCTTGAAGACTTCATTCGACCATAAAATTGTTGTATTACTGAGAGGGAGGGTGAATCAATAATAGAGCAATTTAATCCTTTTTAACCATAAAATGACAATGTTATATCAATGTAGCATTATCATCCAATAGTTGCAGAGTAAATAAACAATGAACAACTGAGAAATCATACACATACATAGTACACCAGTGTTTTTACATGGAAACCCAAAGTGCGAGAAAACCACATAATGATTTTTTTTATATGTTTTTAAGAATTAAATTCATTGGAAACTTCCTTTGTTTTCCAGCTGCATCTGGAAGGAGGCTCCAACCCCCTAGTTTCTCAGGCTACAACCTGAAGGAAGCTCCAATTCCCCAATTCTCTGGCTACAACTAGAACGAGGCTACAACCCCTATGTTCTCTAGCTACAACCACCTATCCTTGCCTTGTCCAATCGCCCTAACGTAGAAGTAGAATGATGGAATCACTGTCACACTATCACTGTGAGATATACTGTTGTAAACCTATACCAATCAACCTGTAACATAAACAAGTGCATGAACCATGCACCAACCTGTACCAAACAACCTATAATCGGCCTGTACCATAAAAAGGTGCACCAACCATGCACCAACCTATACCAAAAAACCTATAATTAGCTTGTACCATAAACAAGTGCATCAACCATGCACCAACCTATACCAAACAACTTGTAATCAACATGTACCATAAACAAGTGCATCAACAATGCACTGATTTGTACCTCAACTTGTACCATCAATGAGTGCATCAACCACGCACAAAATATGTACCAATCATGCATCAAATACACATAAACTATGGCTCATCAATATGTACCAACATCATCAACTATACACCTCATGTATGTGCCAACTCATCAACTACTTGTCTCAACCATGTACCCAACATGTACCTCAACCAAAAGCCCTCATTAATTTCATCATCCAAATCTGATTTGATCACATATTGATCCGGATTTTATGAGAAGAACGAAATGAATATAGATTATTAACAGGTGCTTAACACAAAATAACAGAGATACAGTAAAACTGGTTTTCTATTCAATAACGAAATAAGATGAAACTGTAAAATGCAACAGAAACAAGCTTGCTGGAATGGTGGCAGCTTATCTCTGAGAAGAGATGTGACGACAGCGTGCATTCGCAAGAAGAAGGTTACAATGAGGCTTTGAAGGCCTTTTTAAAATAAGAAATAATTCCAAAAACCATCCAAAACCCTAACCCTAGGAGATGAAGCGCCAAAAGTCACGTGGGCCCCGTTTGGGTAAGCTAGTACATCAACTTCCCGGGGTTGTAACTTTTGCATACGATCTCCGTTTTAGGCGTGTGATAGCCCGTTGGAAAGGTATCGTCGAGGATATTAATTTTGGGGGCTCAATCATTCCTTTGGATATTATTGAGGAGCTTAATACCGAAAAACCTTCATTTAGGCCCTCAAAATGGCCTTGGAAGTAAAAACTGCTAAAAATAGTAAATTGCCAAAAATGTCAGAAAACTGTTTTGAGCTAGTTGGAAAAGGTGGGTGGCCACCGATATCCATTTGGATCAATCCTCCATCCTTAGGAAGCAATGGTCTCCATTGCGTTGAGGTCCCCCATTAGATGAGGAAATTTCTGTTGAATTTGGCCCCGGGTGAGCCACTTGCCTTGGTGCAGGAGCTTCCTTGATTTGACGACTCAATAAAGCTGGATGCTTTGTTGTTGAGTGCCCTTGATCTGTCTGTCCACAATCTGATCATTGGATGCCTGTTGTATGCATTTGGGGTTGATCTCTGTTGGTGTCAGCTGTTCTTCTACTTCTGAGGTGTCCAATAATGGTGGGAAATAAGGGCGAAGGAGATCCAGGTTGAACACTAGGTGCAGGCCAAGGAAAGGAGGAATGTTGAGCTCAAAAGAATTATCCCCCATGGCCTTGGTGATAGTGTATGGTCCATAACGGAGTGGTTGAAGCTTCCAATGGGATCCTGTAAGGCGTTCTTTCTGCAAGTGCAACCAAAATTTGTCGCCCTCCTGAAACTTATGTGGCACCCGATGTTTATCATGGCGCTGTTTGTACTTGTCATTGGAATTTTGTAGGATATCCTTAACCTGTTGGTGGATGGGCTAGATCCGCTCAATGAACTGGGTGGCTTTGTCAGCTTCAGTTGGAGTAGGAGATGAGTCAGTCGAGGTGACTGCAAGGGGAAGTGCAACATCTATGGGACCCAATGGTTGGAATCCCAACCCCACTTGAAAGGGGATGTGGCCGGTTGAGCTATGCAAGGCTTGGTTATAGCTATGCTGGACATAGGGAAGGCTCTCATCCCATGTGCAAGGGTTATTTGAATTATAAATGCGAAGAATATGCATAATCATTCGATTTACAACCTCGATTTGGCCATCTGTATGGGGGTGGAAGGCCGTGGATTTGGTGAGCTTGATGTCCAGCAGTGACCAGAGGCTCGACTAGAATGTGCTGAGAAATCGACTATCCCGATCTGAGACAATGGTTTGTGGGATTCCAAAATGTAACTAGACTCGTTCAAAGAAGATCTTGGCAGTGGCCTCTGCTGTGATGCTCTTCTTGCAGGCAACCAGAATCGCCATCTTAGAAAAGCGATCAACAACCACAAAAACACAGTCATTTCCCTGCTTGGTGGATGGGAGGCCCGACATGAGTCCATGGAGATGGATTCCCATGGCCTGTCAGGAGTAGGAAGAGGGGTGTACATGCCTTGTTTCTTAGTGGTCGGTTTGGCAATAGCGCAGGCAATGCAGGACCTAATATACTTGCTGATCTCCTGTCGAAGTTTCGGCCAGTAGAAATGTTTCTGTAGCATCGCCATTGTCTTTTCGATGCTGAAGTGTCCTGCCACCTGACTGTAGTGGGCTTCCTAGATCAGCTTCACTCGCTCACTTGATGGAACACAGATATGGCCCAGACGACACAACAACCCATCCTGAAGATGGAAATTATCGACAACTGCATTTGCACCTAACATTTGATAGGTGGTGGCGAAGTCAGGGTCTATCTCATAGAGTTGGGGCCATCCAGATGTCTCATGGCCACAAGAGTCTAGCACCGTGGTGAGTACCGTGAATGGTATTCTGTTGAGGCAATCAGCGACACGATTGGTGCTTCCTGTTTTATACTTGATGTTGAGGTGGAATTGCTGCAAGTATGTGGAACACTTTTGATGGAAGTCATTCTACAGTTTTCCCTGTGTCTGCATGAACTACAGTGGCTTATGATCAGTGTGGATGACTGTCTCCTTCCCAAGAATGTAATGTCTCCATTGGCGGCATGCTTGCACAATGGATTATATTTCTTTATCGTAAGTAGGGTACTTACGGACAATATCTGACAGTGTCTCACTATGATAGGCCACGGGGTGGCCGTGCTGAGTGAGAACGACACCCACAACATAGTCTGAAGCATCTGTCTCGATCTCAAAGGGATGTTGCAGGTCTGGTAGTGAAAGTACTAGGGCTGAGCACAAGTGTTTCTTCAAATCATCGAACGATTATTGTTGGGACCAGCCCCACGCAACTTTCACCTTACCACCACCCCTATTTATTTGGCGCAATATGGGAGAAACCCAACATGAACCTGCGGTAGAAATTAGCAAGTCCCAAGAAGCTCCGAAGCTCAGTGAGTGTTGTTGGGGCTGGCCAGTCACGAATGACTTGGATCTTGGCTGGATCCACATGTATGCCATGCTGATCAATGATGTAGCCCAGGTAATGGACCCTGTCCATGCCAAAGGAGCATTTTTCCAGGTTTGCATATAGCTTGTGCTGCCGTAGGGTGTGCAGA
>JASDQU010225102.1:0-14385 GCA_032191745.1 Picea mariana | reverse complement strand
ATAAGAAAAATCTAAGGTTCAAGCAGTGAAAGATCACATCGAGCATCAACAACAAGTTCTCCAAATATTAAAGGACAACTTGACCATGGCATAGAATCACATGAAACAATAAGTAGATCAACATCGTAGTGAAAGAAGTTTTGAAGTAGGAGATTGGGTGTTTTTAAGACTACAACCATACACATAGATGTCCCTCAAGAAAGACAAGAAGGATAATAAATTATCACCAAAGTACTATGGCCCTTATAAGGTGTTGCAAAAGATTGGTACTATGGCATACAAATTGGAGTTGCATGCATCTTCACGAGTACACCTAGTTTTCCATGTTTCATGCTTAAAGAAGGTTTTAGGCGACAAGATCCCAGTTCAAACTATATTGCCAGAACTTGACGAGGAAGGAAAAATCATATTGGAGCCTAAAGCCATCACTAACACAAGAATTCGCCAGCTTGGGAATAGATCCATTTCAGAGTATCTCATCAAATGGAGGAAACTACCAGCTGAAGATTCCACTTGGGAAGATGAGTCTTTTATACAAAAGCATCTAGAGTTACTCAAGTGTTGCGTACAACACTTGTCTCAAGGGAAGGGGCATGTAAAGCCCTACTATTGGTTCATTACCCCTTAATTGGAGCATATTACATTAGTAATGTTATTTTATTTATGTTGGCTTTATTCCATTAGTTGTAATTATACCTCCCAGTCTCCTATATATACCAAGAAGACATTTTCATTTGGAATCATATTGTACTTGAACATTTATGTGGGGTAAAAGGAGGTTTCCCCCTAGAAGAGGATTATTATATGAAATTATCTATTTTTTAAGGCGTTGAGTACTTATTCTGAGGTTTTTCTACGCTATATTGATATTTGGCTCTTAACAGGAGAAACATTTATTCAAATTGCAGTAAGAAACCGAATTGAAAGGTTGAAATTTAACACAAGTTACTGACACAACTGAAGCTTCTACAGAACCGAAATCACACTTGCATAAATGAAATCCTAAACTAATGGGTGCATAAGAATCCTGGATTATCTAATCTATTCTAACATTGTATTTTACTTTTGCAGAAAGAAACTTTGTGCTACTTGCTGAAAGGAGACCTACTTAACTGTAGAAAAGGAATTCACACTTTTTTTTTCAAAGATGAAATATAATGTAGGAAATGAAAACAATTCTCTAGAGGTATCAGACAATTTACTCTAATTCTCATGAGACACACATATGCGCATTAAACAGGAAAGAACTGACTGTAACAACATATATATGCTAGAAATGCTAAACAATTCAATTATCCAAATCAAAGAAATTAATCTAAACAAAAAAACAGAGGGGGGTCTGTGAGGAAGGTGGGCCCTTTCCCTCTCACTGAATCCAGTAAAAAATAGACTATGGTAGGTTAACGAAACTCAATCCACTTCTTTATTCATTCACCAAAAAGGTTCAGATACAATGTGCTCTTCTTCACTCTCTGTTCACACCTAAAATTTGATAATAATGATTACAAAGACTCTGCTATTTAAAGACAGAATTATTCAGTTGAAAATGGACTCAGAACAGCTTTGAGAGTCGAAGATTCTCAAGCTGTTCGTATGATATACAAAATCTGTTAAATGATCTTCATCATCAATGTGAACCAAAACGTGTAACAACCTTGAGGATGAGTCTTCATGATTTGAATTTGCATGAGGGACTAGCTTCTAGGATCGGTGGATATCTGTTGCAGCAGGTGTAGCAGCTTCCAAAAAGGGTGTGCAATTGCTATATTCGTGTAACAACATGTAGAGTTGGCGCACAACTGTAACATCCTTGTGTAACAACAATGATCTTTCTTTAAAACTTGGCTGTTCTACACAGTTTAATCATTAGTTTGAATATTCATGGATAAAATATGAGAAACACTACCAATCCAACATGTTAAAGTGAATAAAATATAAAAGCAAGATTAATGATGCATACCTTGGGAAAAAGGGTCGTAGCAACAATTATTAGGCATTTAGCATAGAATTGGTAAGGTTGAATGAGCAAAAGAAATGGTGAAAAAGGGACATTTCTGGGTCCTAACACATTAAAATATGGACAAACAGAAATCTACAAGCATGTTATTTCATATAAAAATTAGGGTTAGATGTTATAATGTCAAAGAATAAATCAATAAAATAATCCATTACACCATGATTTGGGACAGGAATATTAATTCTTTTATTAATAACTCAATGATTATACCTTTACAACCAAAGCCGAATACTGCTTCATGAACTTGTTCTAGGCTCCTCTTCACCAAGATCCATGTGAATCTTTGTATGGATTCTCCTATCAACCTTCTGATATATTCTTGGGAAGTGAATGGGTTCTGATGGAGGAAGAAGGGCTAATTGGGGAATGCTGACGAAATTCTGACAAATGGGATGTAATTACTTGGGCAAGGAGGGGATGTAAAACGGGCATAGTTTCATTGTTCTTATGTGTAGATGTGGAATGAGACACCAAAAAATCATTTTATATGACAAAAGGATGGTTATTAGGTTGGGTGACGGGCTATAACAAGTGGATTAGTTGGGAAACTACCCAATAGCCCGTAATCTCAATGAATTCCTTACAAATTTTGTAAGTATACGCAGGCTGTAATGGTGCAACATGCGTATGTTCATGGGATGGAGTGGTGCAACAAGCGTATGTATGGGGGAAATATTGGTGCAGGGTGCGTACATCTTCAAAAAATGGGTTTTTTAGAAGAGCAACTCAATAGTGCTTTGGAAAAAAATGCAAGTAAGAGGGCCAAAGTCTAGGTATACATGTGCAGAGAAATTTGGGGTTATAACATTCAGGGGTCTTTTCTGCTGCTCCACCCCTCTCTTTAGGCACCTCAACAATTACTTTTGGAGTGTTCTCTATAATTTACCAATCCTTATCATGAGTTACTACAACAATGACATCATGGACAATGTCTGCAACCTCTCCAAAATCACTCCCAGACCTCTATTTCTTCCTCCTTTTCACACTAATTTGTGTTTTAATTTCCGTGGATAGGTCTGGGAAAATTTTCTTGGTGTTGGATGATTTTTCCACCATAGGTGCATGCTATTCTTTTAAAAATATTGTCTTCCCTTTATTGAATTTACTTACAAATTGTGGTGAGATAGGGACAACATGATCGATTTTATTACTAGATTTATGTCCTTTCTTTCTGTTATCTCCCTTCTTCCCATATCACCCTTTACTATGTTCCCCTATTACACTCACTTCTAAAAACTTAGAAATCTCTTGAGAAAATTTTTTTGTGAGGAATTTCGTCCAACTACTATCTCGTTTTCTCAATTCATGGAAAACCAAGAGTTTCATCATCCCATGGTGGTAAAGACTGGTTTCATGTTTCTTGGATGTAGACTTAACCACCCTCACCATCTTTATCAAACTCATTCAAAGGAAATGGGGAAAGTATCTATGCGAGCCTCCTTCAAAGTGAAATAAAAGCCTAAAATGATAAATAAATGCTACTACATACCTCCCTTCAAAAGTTAAAAAATTATGTAAGAAGACAAGCATTGTACAATATTCCTCTTTGATCCATCCTCTAAACATACCTTTCATCCAATTTGGGTACATGTGCTCAGGTTTGAAGAATTTTTGATAGATGCTCATGTACATGATCATGCCTTTGAAATAATTCTCTTAAGTGGAAGGTAAACTTGTCGCCTCTACTATGGTGGCTTCAATGATTGTTAGTTTTAGGTCCCCCAACTGGACACTCTCTCCATCATAAATCTAGGTGAAGGCACAAGATACCTCCTCATGATGTCCTATGAATTTTTCTAAGAAGGGAACCCAACCGACCCTTTCAAAATTTTCATTGCAAGCTTGATACTCCTATGTTTCTCTGTATAGATGAAACACCGGTTCGTGCCGATCAACCCCCATGCCAGCTTAAACATGGGTTTTAAAAAAATTATGGGAAACATAATTTGGGCAAGGGTTTGGTACTGGACGTAAAATTATGAGAACAGAGTGATGGAGAAAGAGAAACGAGGCAGTGGGAGCGAATAGAGTGGTGTATAATAGGAAGCAATTAATTAATGCTCATCTAGATGGAAATCCATCCAGAAGAGCGTATATAATTAAAACTATAAGACAATAATCAATTCTTTTAAATGATAGCGAGGTAAGGAAGGATTCATTAATCATGCCTAACGCTCTTGTTTGCAGATAAGTTGGTGATCATACCCATAAGTAGAGTCACATCCCACTCTTACCAGTTTCTGTAATGATTACGACGAATGTGGGTGATGTGACTAAAATCACCATTGGGTAGCATTCGATGTCATAAGTTTGAGCAACATGATTTCATAGAAGGTGGCATAATCATAGTTTTGTCAACATACAAACGATAATTTTAGACAAGATATTCCAAATTGAATGTTCATTGCATGAAGAGATTCTTGTACATTATAAATGATCTTGAAACAAGGGAAATCATGAAGAACTTCAGAAGATAAGGATGTGGAGGTTTAATAACTTAAGATGTCAAAAGGGGTATGAGAATAACCATATGTTCAACAAAAAATTCATGTGATTCTTAATAAAAAGGAATAAACATTGAGTCCATACCTATATTACCTACAATGCAATTTGTCTATCAAATCTAGAGCAATGTTACCTAAATCCCATCATCAATACCGGATCACAAACTCAATATTGGATCAATACAAAAATCATTTTAGTACCAAACGAACACAAAGATTTTTTCATACCGAACCAACACAGAGAATTGGTTTAGTATTGGACCAATATAAAGAGTCTTTTTAGTACCATACCAACACAGAGAGTCTTTTCCAGTACCGGATGAACTCATAAACTGTTCTTTTAGTACAGGATGAAACTTTGGCAAAGTACCTGAAATCTTGTAGGATTGTTATTCGTGTCTAAATATGTTCTGAGGGTTAATATGAAGTATAGATTGGAACTCAGTAATGTTGTATGTTAATGTTTTCTCTTGGATGATCATATTGAAAATTTATAAACATCACACTGGTACAAGAATGTTAAAAGTGCAACGAAGGTGTCATAAAATGAGGCAAAAGATCCAATGATTAGGCTCGAAGCTCTGTAATAACAAGGCAACTATAGTTTTGCATCCTCCTATAGAGGTGCATAAACCTCACCTTTTTGGAACCAAACAAACCACTGCTTCTGTTTCCACCTCCATTTTATTGGAAACAATAAGCTAACTACTAATGTCTTGTGGATTTTTCTCGAGCCCAGGTCAGTTAATGCTTGCCGGTGTTTTCAATTTTTAGGAGTCTGAAAAACTTAAAGAAAAATCCTTATACTATCCTGTGTATGTTTCTCGAGCCCAGATCAATTAATGCTCTCCATTTTTTTCAATTTTTAGGGGTTTGAAAAATTTAAACAAAACTCTTTATACTATCCTGTGGATTTTTCTCGATCCCGGATTAGTTAATGCTCCCTCATGTTTTCAATTTTTAGGATTCTGAAAAAATTAAAGAAGACTCCATTACGCTCCTTTCCCATGACTAATATACCAAGGTTGGGTAAAATAATAAAATTACCTCAGGAAAATATCCTCCTTATTGCTTATCTACATGAGAACACAATCAACTTATTCTTTTGTTAGTAACACCAAAAATCACTATCTAACACACCTATATACATAGATGTACAAAGTTAAATTAAATCACACACAAAAGAAAACTTACAGTGGTGGTTCAGCAGGAGGAGAACCCCTCTTGCTTACCAATTGCATTTCAGAATTCTGAAGAACTTGTTTGATAAAATCCTCTTTAGACAGAGGCTTGTGATATACTTTCAATCGATGCCCATTTAAAAAAAAGGATGTGTGATATTCATCAATAGTTTTTATCCTTACTAAACCATTGTCATAAATTGTGTCTACTTCATAGGGTCCCAACCATGGAGTGGACAATTTACCCTTGAAATTATTGAACCTACTACCATATAGAAGGGCCCAATCACATGGCTTAAAGTATTTCTTCTTGATGTACTTGTCATTCTATTTAGTCCATTGTTCCTAAATGAGTGTACTTCTTTGAACAACATCTTGTCTAATTTCATCAAGTTTGTTCAGCTACAATATGCTCTATTTCTGGGCTTCATCCAAATCCATTCCCAATTGCATAGCAGTCCTGGAAGTTTTTACTTGAAATTCTATGGGAAGCAACACCTTCTTCCCATACTCTAATTCATAAGGTGTATGGTTTGTTGTGTTTCTCCAAGTTTTTATGTAGGCCCATAAGGACTTAGGAAACCAATACACACAATATTTATGGTGTAACTGAGCTGTCTTGGTAAGTATAGCCTCTATGACTTTGTTAGTTGATTCCACTTGTTCGTTTGTTTGGGGGTGACAAGGTGAGGATTTTCTATGTTTAATCTGATATTGTTCATTAATGGCTTTGACCAGATTAGAGGTAAATTGGGTTGCTTGGTATGTCACTATTTCTTGAGGCACACCGAAACGAGTAAAGATGTCTTCAAATAGAAAGTCAACAACATATTGTTCATTTGCAGAGTAAAAAGATTTATTCTCTAACCATTTAGTCACATAATCTGTATAGACCAGTATATACCTTCTTCTAGACACGGGGTTGATAGGTCGCACAAAGTCCAAATCCCTTTTCTCAAAGGGTTCAATTAATACCTGATCTTGGAGCTGAATTTCATCATTTGCAGCCGATTTTCCTAGCATCTGAAAATCATCACAACTGACCACGTATTTCTTTTCATCCTTGAAAATAGTTGGCCAATAATAGCCTGACTATATTATTTTGTATGTTGTCCTCTTATCAGCAAAATGGCCTCCACATGGGCCATCATGGCATCCTTTGAAGATATCATGCATCTCATCCTCGCGTACACATCTTCTAATCACCAAATCATGTCTTGTACGATATAGACAGTCATCATGCCGCATATAATTTGCACTTAGCTGAATAATCCTTTATTTTTATCGAAGGGATAAATTCTGAGGTAATTTGCATGTTACAATATAGTTATCCACATCTTCATACCAAGGAATGCAAGTAGAAATAAAAAACATCCTCTCATCTGGAAAATTGCCATCCAATGGTGCATTATCACCTATATGAATAAGTCTAGGTAGGAAATCAACAACGAGATTATCTTTGATAGGTCTATCAATGATAGTAATATTGAATTCTTGCAATAGTAGCAACCATATCGTAACTGTAGAATTTTTCACAGGATTATAAATTAAGAATCCAATGGTTGAGTGGTCTATGTGTAAGAAAACATCATACCTAGTTATGTAGTGTCTGAATTTATTAATGGCATGAACCAATGATAAGATTTCTTTTCAATGACAGTGTAATTCACTTTGGCAGGGGAGATATTTTTGCTGACAAAGTAGATAGCATAGGGGATTTGTTTTTCTCTTTGTCCTAGAAAAAATCCCAAAGAGGTATCTAAGGCATTAGTGAAGATATGAAAGGGAAGAGACCAATTCAATCCTCTTAACACATGGGCACTGAAATTATTGTTCTTTAAAATTTCAAAATAAATATGGCATTGCTCATCCCATTGGAATTGAACCTCTTTTGCTAATAATTTGAATAGTGGGGCAGCCAAGTTTTTTAAATTTTGAATGAATCTCTTGTAATATCCAGCATACCCTAAGAAGAGTCAAACTTTTTTTTTGGAGCTAGGCATTCTAATTTGAGAAATAATGTCAATTTTAGCAGGATCTATCCTTATTTTGGTACCATAAATATGATGACCCCAGACAATCACTTCAGTGAGAATCATTTTGGATTTTTCATGATCAAGGGAAAGATTAGTCCCTCTACACTTGATCAATACTTTGTCCAAATTTTCCAATGCTTGGTGGAAATGATCCCCATATACTGTGAAGTCGTCCATATAGACTTCTACACAGTCATGGGTTAAATCGAAAAAAATATCTAGGACAACGCTTTGAAAGGTGGCAGAGGAATTACACAAACCAAAGGGAAGAACCCTATAAGCATAAGTACCCCATGGGAAAGTGAATTTTTTTTTCTCCTTATCTTTAGGGGAAATTTGGATCTGATTATACCCACTAAATCCATCTAGGAAATAAAAGTACCTCTTCCCAGACAAGGTGTCCAACACCCAGTCTATGAAAGGAAAGGGGAAATAATCTCTATAGGTATCCTTGTTCAGCTCCCTGAAGTCCAAAAAAATCCTCCATTTTTCATTCTTCTTAGGGACAATAACTAATGGGGATGCCCACTTTCTATCTGAAATAGGGTAAATAAAATTGACATGTATGAGTTTTTGAAGCTTTTATTTCACTATGTATTTCAAGGATGGATTCATTCTTCTTTAGGGCTTCCTAACAGACCTAATTTGATCATTGGTGTAAATATGATGTATACAAGTATCAGGGTGAATTCATTTCATATCAAAATAATCCCATGTAAAAGCACCTAAATGTCCTTGAATTATTTTGATCAATTTTTGTTGTTGATCTTATTTCAGGATGGAATTTATATACAAATATTTCTGAGGACTGATTTCAATAGTCCAAACAACTGACTCTTCTTCTCCACTTATTGTTGAAATAATGAATAATGTAGAAGTGGAGGGATGCCAAACCTCCTGAAATTTAGGGCTGAAAATATTGTGAATTATGGGAAAGATTGAGGATACTCAATACATTCTGTATTGGCTAGAAATAAGCTTAAAATATGTTCTTCAGTTTGTTCTTGAACTCCATTTTCTTTCTCAAGTGTTAACAATAGTTTAGCACAATTCTCTTCCCCATAGGGATTGTCCAACCATAAATGAACTTCAGTGGTTGGTTCAGCTAGAGGAAAGAGAATACATTTATGGTTGTAGGTCCCATTAGAAATTGTCATCTCCACAGATTGACAACTAATAAATGCATCAGCAGTGGCCAACCAAGGTTGAGCAAGCAAAATTGAAAATGTACAGGTTTGGAGGACTTTGAATGAATTACCAAGAAGTCTGCAAGATACTCCTAAGAGGTTAGGGTGAATGTTACATCATATAGACTTTATGTTGGGTTAGTGGCTAATTTGTCTTCCAATTACAACAAGGTATGTGTTGGCCTTAAGTGATTTAGTTGCATCATTTGCATGGTGTCAACAATGATAACATTTATTGTTGCTCTTAGATCAGTGAGCGTATTTGACAAATAAATACCGTTAATTTCTACAGTCACCACGAGGTTTCCTGGATCATTATATTTGGATGGCATTTCAGATATAAATTATGATAATTGTCCAACCACTTGTATAATAGGAGGTTCCTTCTTCTTCCTTCCAGGATTTTTGATGCAAATATCCCTTATAATTTTAGCATAGATCAAAATATATTTAATGTATTGGAGTAGGGGAATATTTACACATATATTTCTTAGTTCAAATTCTAAATCATGTCCTAGAGGTACCTCAGGTTTCTTCACAAGTAACCTTTCTAGATAAGGTGGAGGATTATTTTCATGAGGTATTTTTGATTGTTGAGGAGTGTGAGGAGGAATTTCCTCTTGTACATGTATGTCTTCTTTCTCATTGGGTTGGTCATCTATGTGTTCTTATTCTCTAATAACCACTATAGAATTTTGTTTATTCAAGACCTTCCCAGATCTCAATTGAATTTCATTTAGTGAAGTAGGAGTTATAACATAAGTTGGGAAAGTCTGCACTTCAAGATTTTGTACAGGTTGTGTCGGTCTATTTAATATTATTCGGATTAGGGATGGGTTGTGAAGGAATAGGGGTAGGCTGAGGGGGGTTTGGATTAGATGCAACATGCATTTGTTGCTACTAATTTGGGTTCAAAGTTAAGGTGAGTTGTTGTTGCAGCTTGGAAGGTGGAGGTAAAGAAGGTAGATTTGTTGGGCCCCAACAACCCCCTTCTTTTTCTTTAATCAAAATCTAGCGTCCCTCAAAATTTTACTTGGATTATTCGCTTGTTTCCTTTTGACTTGACTGGATTGGTATTGGTTTGCTTTGTTTCGAGGTTGGTTTGAGTTTATATTCTTTTTTTTTGTTTGGTTTGAATTTCATGAAATTTAAATGCCATTTCATTTTGATTTCTACAGAGTTTTGATGTTGATGCACAAGCTTCATATTTTGAGAGTTTTTATTACGACACATATTTTCTATGACATTTTTTCACATTTGATCAAATTTGAATGAGGGAGAGACGAACATAGAAATATTAATTTAAACGAAAATCTTATTTTTTATCAACTTACTTTCGTTTAAATTATGAATATGTTTTGTCTTTTTCTCATTAACAATCATTTTCACAAAATCATTTGGTAGGTTTACTTAATTAAATTATTTTGTTAGTTTGCATCTCATTTCAACATAAAAATAAAATAATAAAAAAAAGAATTATCTATCATTTGTTTAATTTTGTGAAAACCCAAAAATAATATTTTTCTCCTCTTGATCAACTTGAAACTTCTAGAATTTTAAGATCATATTTGAAAGGAAAATATAAACAATATTTGTTTAGAACTTATAGTTAGTTTAAATTCATTTTAATTTTATTGTTCTAGATTTCATTTTATTCACAATTTTTAGGTTATTAATTTGGTTTCTTTTTGTTTCACAAGTTTCTATTATCAATTATTTGGTACATATCTAATCATGGCATGATTTTATTATCTAAATACGTTCAAGATAATTTATCGAAAATAATATTGGATTGATGCAAATAGTTTATGAGCAACAACAAATAAGATTTGGAACTGCATTCAAGAACAAACAAACGATTTTGCGGGACTTGTTTCAGCTAAACCGTAAGGAATCTGAAGAAACGGTTGAAAACTTGTCTGCAGAATGGACCCATTTAGCTTACATGCCAGAATTTTCCCAAACAAATCGATGATTTGAGAGATATGTGTGTTTGTTTACGAGACAAATTACAGGTGGAAAAAATTATTAGTGACGCCTAGACTATTCATTCATTCTATAAATATATGAGAAATTTCAAAGCCAGGGATCAGAAGAAATTCAGAGGAGGATTTTGATCCTTTCCTTTTTGTATATTATTTATTTTGTAACTTTTTCTTTTCGAATGGAGTGACAGATGGTTGGAATTTTTGGAGAATGGACGAGTATTTTTGAAGAAGAATATGAAATTCCATATTGCTTAATGGATTTTGTCGTGTGAGTAAAATGGTTTTATTTTCATTATAATATCTTCATATTATTTGAGTAATTAATTATGCATTGATTGAAATTGGCTTTAGTTTGTTTTATCAATACATGGTTAATTGCTATCATTTATCCCAAAAATTCTTCTTGGACCATATGATGAACATATTTCGTTGAAACTATATGAGAAATAAGTTTACTCTTTGGCTTTTGTCTGTGTAGTTTTTTTTCATTGTATTCTCATGTAATTTGTTGATGTGAAATGTTATCTATGTCGAATTAGCTTTAGTCAGTTCTGCACATAATATTTTATATCATGTTTTTCTTTATGCAATTCATTATCTCTTGGTTTAGTTTATATCTCTGACTGATCATCTATTCAAGTATTTCGAGTTTACATCTGATGCTAGATAGATGGTAAAACCAATCCTGAGAATTATAATTTCTTTCATTTTCAGTTATTGGACATTTGAAGGTCACATGATATATAATTATTTGTCTTTCTGTCATCATAAACTCGTTCCAGAATATGAAACACTTCCTTGAATTTCTTTAGGAAGTGTTATGCTTTGTTTTGTCATAGGTTTTCACTTGACATAGGACAAGGGTAGTTCACACAAATGCAGAGAGATGAATTTAGTTTATTACTATTGATCAACTAGAGGTTAGTTAGTGTATTATTTATTTAATTTGTTGATTTGTGAATGAAGAGTGATTGTATCATTTAAATGTCAATCTGCTTTGTCTATTTTCGTTATATCATTTACAATACTGTACATTCATTGTTCATTTAGAGTGCTAGAATAATTTTGTTTGTTTTTAATCTTTTTTTAAATCCATTATCTTAAAACAATTATTTTCACAAGGCTTTGCTCAAACCTTGTAAACTGTATATAACCATTGTATATAAAAACTATTAGTTAAGCATTTGTAATTAAAGTATTGTCTGTTAGAGTAGTATCTCTAGTTAGTTCACATCTTTTAAATTGTTTTAGGATCTTAGTTGGATAACAGATTCATAAAACCTGTGAGGGTAGATTATACCAAATGACTTGAGTTAAATAGACAACCCAAGACCAGATCTTCCCTTCCCGTTGATGGTGTGTCATAAATGCCCGTCAACATGATTAAATCATCATAAGAGCTGAGAGATATTTGAAGGATATTGTGGGTAAGTAGGACAAGTTGGTAGTTTAAAAGGGGCATTCATATATGCAGGACCCCTCCATCCTTGTTTGCAAGGTTGGACTTATGGTTTTTTATGTGTCTATTGAGAGTAAGGCATTGGAGGAATCCATTTTTGTTGTGAGTATTGTGTGGTAGGATCGTAAAACATATTAAGATTTTGTTGTCTCCATGCTCTCTTAGGGGGATATGATGTTTCTTGAGGTTCTCCCCCTCCATTAAAAATGGATTTTAGTCTAGGTATGGATAGGAACTCATTGGTATGGTGGTATTATGTACAAATCCCACAGATTTAAATAACATTAATAGGACATTCTTTTTCAGGATGTCTCTTCATACATAGAGGACAAAAAATTGCTAAAGTGACATTTTATTCTTGTTGTTTCTTTTTTATCTTCATAGTGTCTAACTATGTGTTGATTGTGTTTAGGAATTTTTTTTTAATTTTTCTAGCATATTCCCTAATTATTTCCTTGTAACACCTCCTAGAGCAAGTTTGGTAGTTTTGCCTATAAGATCCCTTACACTTCTTCCTATTTTGGCTTGGCTGCGAGAGTACCTTTTATAGTACTCTGCAATGTTTGCAAATGGATTCTGATATTCATCCCTAGAACTCATGAGGTTTATTACCTCAATACATTCATCCATTATACCCTTCGGGAAGATGATCCTAATTGTGACTGTGTCTAAGGAAAATTGTTTTGCCTTTTGATAATTATATAGGAACCTTTCTAGGTAATCATCTAAACTTTACTCCTCAGACTGTTTCATTTTTTATATGTCATTCCTAGCATCTCTAGGTCAACAATAATCCAAATATTTTTGGAGGAAAGTTTCCTTCATCCCATCCCAAGATAATATAGTGTTCTCTCCTAGGCTCATAAACCATCTTACTACTGAGTCTTTAAGTGTAGATGGAAAGAGTTTTAGTTTTTGTGCACTATCAGTGTAATTATAACTCCTACATAGTATATCAAATTCAAAAAGAAATGAATACGGATATTATGTTGACATACCATGGAAGTGAGGTAGTGATGATAGTGGGATATTATTCATAGAAACATCTTTGGTAATGTCTAATATTGGGAATCCAAATGTATTTGCTTCATTGTTTTCATTCCCCTCCTCATCTTCCATATCTTGAAATAGCACGTTATAGGTTTCATGTGATGTTTCCCCACTAAGTGATGGTTCAACCACAGGGTTGGTTGGGATATCCAATTGTTGCAATAGTTTTTGTGTTTCTCCAATGGTAGATTCAACCTCTTCTACCACTACCTTTGTCTCTTTTCTAGCTCTTCCTTCTAACTGGGTCGCCAATGCTTCCTTTCCTTCTTTCTATAATATGTTTTCAATATGAATAGTAGCTTTAGATTTAGGACCTTTGGTTGTAGTTTCAATTACTTCCTTGGAAATATCCCCTATGAGTACTTTTCCTACACAAACATTAGTTGAGTTAGTATGGGGGGGTTTTCTTTATTTTTCTGTAACTTTAGGGGGTTTTCTTGAATTTTCTACAATTTTGGATGCAATAAATCTACCTTTTCTATCTCTACGTTTATGCATAAAAAAATATCTAAATACTAACTCAACGCAAAATTCAACTACTGAAGGTAAGAGGACAACCTGAATCTGGAGAAAACCCACTAAAGTGTATGTGTGGGATCTTCCCTCACATCTTACCATCTTCTCCCTACCCTCAGGTCATCCTTAAAACCACTCCAAAACCATACAATAAATCTAATGCAAACACTACCTATTACCATTTACAACTCCCCAACAACGACACCAAAATGTTGGTTTAATGATATGGTCAATGTTGGTCACTATAATTGCTTAATTAATTTTAAACAACTAAGTGAAACATAAATTATCAACCCAAGGAAGTCTTTTATTTCAAAGATAACCACGCACTATATATGCTCAATTTCAAAAGCAACTTAGTGTTGTAGTAAAGAAACTTATACTAATCACTTGTTCACATAAACTGAAGTTCTGTATTAAATCACAAAAAGTAACTTCCCTATTGCA
>JASDQU010225099.1:2729-15811 GCA_032191745.1 Picea mariana | reverse complement strand
CGCTTATATTTATGTAAGAACTCCCAACTCAAACAAAAGGTACTATTGGAATTGCACACCTCTCTAGTAGGAGGGCACTCAAGATTTTTGAAAACCTACCATAGAGTCAAGAAGGATTTTTTTTGGGATGGCCTTAAAACTGATGTTCAAAGGTTTGTGGCAGAATGTTTGGTTTTCCAACAAAATAAGGTGGAAACAATTAAGACCCCAGGTCTTTTACAACCATTATCCATCCCTAGTCAGTGTTGGGAGGAGGTTTCCATGGATTTCATCACAGGGTTACCAAAGTCTGAAGGAAATAGTGTCATCATGGTGATTGTTGATAGACTGACCAAGTATGCACACTTTTGTGCACTCTCTCATCCCTTCAAATCTGGTACAGTTTCCACCGCATTCATGGAGACAGTTCAAAAGCTACATGGCAACCCAAAGATTATTGTAAGTGACAGAGATCCCATCTTCACTGGACATTTTTGGATAGAATTATTTTCTTGTTTGGGTACTCAATTGGCTCATAGTTCATCCTATCATCCTCAATTTGATGGACAAACCGAGATAGTGAACAAATGTCTGGAAGGATACCTTCGTTGCTTTGTCTCTGATAAACAAACACAATGGTTCAAATGGTTAACCTTGGCAGCATGGTGGTATAACACTTCCTTTCATACTGCAACAAAAATGACACCATTTATGGCACTTTATGGATACCACCCTCCTTCCATCACTTCTTCTCTAAAAGAAAAATCTAAGGTTCAAGCAGTGGAAGATCACATTGTTATTGGATTAATCGGTAGGTGCGGACACTAACAGATCTCTCTAGATCCACCTGGATCTAGAACAAAATAGGACAGGACATGACTCTTTCCCTAAGTTTTGACCATTGAATTAACTAGGAGGCAAGAACAAATAGCATACCTTATTATCATTTCCTAGGGTCTTTGTTGCTCCCGCTTCGCTCCAGTGCTCTTGTGAAGTCAATACCAAGACAGCACAAACCAACCAAAGTGAAGATAGCACAATATATTCAACTGTCAACCTATGTGTATGATCAAGGAATTACACAATAAAGTGGAAATAGCTTTATGGGAAAGGGACATGCCACTGTATCATATTAATGGAAAGTAAAGATTGCAACCTGATAGCCTTGATGTCGCAAACTTCCTTTCGATGGCTCTTGGCTCCAACACACACACTTGCTCAATCTTTGCATGAAGAAGATCAAATCCTCTTGATAGACTTGCTAGAGTCTCCAAGCTGTTGTTCAAGATAAGTCCTTCACACAATTCTTTCACCAATTCTCCAATGAATCTTTATTAACCTTTTTCATGAGAATTCCCTCAATATATATGAGAGAATGAGATAGTTACTTGGATAAGAATGATCCCAAAATATCAGGGAATCCAGTACAAGGATAACCATTTGAATGCCAACCCATTCTTCTAGAAGATTCCCTTCTAGAAACATCGAGAATTCATCTTTTTCCATGCTTTAGGAAGAGTTCGCACCCTAGCTATTCAACACAGTGTGAGAATTTTGCACCCCAGCTTAAGGCAGCCTGCGATAATCAAGCATTCTCGCACCCAGGGATACTAGCAGCCTGCGAACCCTCTTCAAAAATGAGTTTTCTGAGAAGAGATGAAAGTAACTTTTCCTAGGAGAAAGTTCTTATGAAGAGCCTGAGTACACCATCATTAATACACCATCATGATGACCAAAATCATGGGTAACAGAATTCCCCCCAAAGTATGAGGTTGGAATCAGTGACAACCGAAAGACTTTGTAAGCTATATGTGTGTGTCGGAAACCAGGAGCACACCTAATCGGAAACCTGTGAACAACCAAGCATCTGCAGAATATCATATATACCAATTCTGAGGTAGGCATTCCCATACTCAGATCATAGACGGATGACATTGTAGACATAGGTCATGGTCACCAATCATACACTGTGGATCCACGCCATCAAAATATAGCATAGCCACCAGGAATACACTATGGATCTATGCGAGAAATTTCAAATTGAGACGACATAGCCACGAGACATACACAGTGGATCTATGTGTCGCAGACTATACATACTCCATCACAACCTGGACAAAGAGATGATATCCAGGGTCTTCAATCTCATCGCCCAAAGTACGAATCTAACCATGTGATTACATGTGTTGAATTCGAACATGGCAGAAACCACTTGATTACCGGTCATTGATGAAACCGTTAACAAGCGCAAGGGAAATCACCATTGATGTCAATGACTCCCAAGGTACTCTAGTACAATCCATCAAGTGTGAATGAATGAGTTGAAGTCGAACATCCGATGGAATCTTTCGATCAGGGGTCAATGATGTAAACCCACTATCGAAAGTGAGGAAACCTGCCATTGAGGCATGCAAGCTCCAAGGTACCAAATAATTTCTAAGTCTTGATTCCGGATAATGAGCTGAAGTTGACGGAACAAAACTTGTCACAGGAGGGCCTTGATGTATCCCCCATCAATGACACGAAATGAGTAACATATTTTGAAGGTGAAACAAAGTATTATGCAAATTGGACCGGACACAGGGAAGGCCGACACTGAGAGAATGGACAACTGCAGATGGCCGACTCAATAGAGGTTTCATATGGACTTCTCTTGAACATATGAACGACACGACCAATGATTTGGCAGCATTGACTCAAAGATGACACAGGGAATGACCTTGTAGCAAATCAAATGAGAGGCAAATGGATTTCCCAAACCGGCTTCAAATGATGAATAGGGGGTGTCATGTTCAAGAGTGAGACTCACTGCCAATCAATACGAAGATGAAAACATATCCCTTTCCCAAATTTTCCCCCACCATTTCTGACGAGTACCTCTTTATTTTTATGCAAGCTTGAGGAGGATAACATATTCTTGTTGATATAAGCTTATCCTTTGGATAAGTCCTTCGGAGTATGTTTAATGAACCCTGAGAAGGAGTGGTTCGGTCCCATTACGGGTCTGTCAATGTTTGTTTAACGAGTCCAGAGATACAAAACTCGAAGGTTTTTCATGATTATAGAGTCTGGAAAAACACTTAAAAGAGAACTCTCTCAGTTCCTTTTTCGTAAAATAGTCTGAATGAGATCTAAAAAGAGATAAATTATCGCTCACTAGACGTTTTCTTCAAATAATTTATCGAGCATGAAAATAGCAAGGTCGCTCGGCTATCTTTTCATGTTTAGAGAGTCTGAAAAGAGCTTAAAGAGGACTCCAGGGGGGTTCCTTTTTCGTATAACCTTGTTGAGCCCGAAAAAGTGATAAAAGTATGCTCAATCGCGTTCTCATGTATTTTCGATCGCAAGAACGGACAAAGACCACGCTCGAGGTTTTATACAAAAACCATAAAAAACAATCAAAACACACGATGACAAAGAAAAAATATGCCTGCATCTCTGTATAGGAACCTTGAAGTCATTAGGCCTGCAAAATTTACACTCAAAAGGACATTAGGGATTAGGGTTTAGTAGATAAATAATCATAAAAAACCAAATGACATGGTAAAAGTAAAAAAAGGAGTAAAAACTTGTTTTACCATATCATTTTCACTTTTCCACTATTTGAGCTCAAAAACCCCTCTTTTTCCCTTGAAGTTTGGCCTCAGATTGTGGGAGTTACGAGCGTCCATTCGTCGAGCCGTCAGTGATAGTAAGGTAGGCCCTTTGTCCTCTACTCTTTCATGGTTTAAATTTGCATTTTCATTGGTTAAAAATTCATTTTTAAGTTGATTTTATGAGCCCTACTTGCGCTCTATCATTCTCGCAGGTGGGCTACACGGGACCTGCGAGAATGGGGAATTCTCGCAGGTGAGCCCATAGCAGCCTGCGAGGTTCTCACACTATGCCCAAAGGGCACCTGCAAGAACCGCAAAGCTCAAAAAAAATTTAACATTTTGCCCAATGAAAGAGAATTATTTCATGAAAAAAGTTGTTAATCTTCATTTTGTGCTTCTTATGCAGATAATTGGCCATCAAAATGGTTCTTGAATGGCGTGAAAGGGAGCACGAAGAAGACAATGCAATTGCCAGAAATCATCCACCTACTATTGCTACTTTGAGAAACTGTGGCCTCCTGAAGTACTTTTGTATCCCAAGCATGAGGGCCCAAGTCAAGTTATTAGAGTACCTTGTGCGCATGTGGGATCCCAATCAGCAGGTATTTCATGTGGGGGTCCACACACTGTTCTTAGATATTGAGGACATTTAATTTTTGACTGGATTGTCACGGCGGGGGTACTACGTGAGCCTGACTGGTAGCAGAGGTGGTGGGCTGCCCATGAGTGAGTACTACCGTTTACACTGTGTTCCCGAGGTAGAGAGGAAGAAAGGAAAGGTAGCTATTTGGGGGGTACAAGATTTGACCCTTCGTACTATCATATTCACCATAGCTCGGATGGATGGGAGTTCTGCTCCTTACATGGCGTTACAGAGTTATTTCTAGTATGCTATTGAGTGTACTGAACCTCGGGTTTTCAACTGGGCAGATGCAATGCTTCGTAGCGTAAAAAGGCAGTTGGCCAAATGCAGACGAGGCAACCTGAAGAAATTCGGGTACGGATCTTTGCTAGTGTCCTTCTTCCTTGAGAGGGTTCCATTACTGAGGCTGCAGGTTGAGTGGAATTTACTGGCTCCCAGGGATCCAAGGATGCTGAGATGGTGTCAACTTATGGTCCGGCACGTAGCAGGACCGATCATCAAGCATGATGATACCTTCTTTGACTGGCTTCAACCACAGATGTTGATGGTTAACAATTACACTTATGCCAGGTTGGATTTCCGAGGAGATCCGGATTTAGTACTGCTAGAGGATGATCAGTGGGGGGAACTTGGTAAGAAGTACACACATTTTTTATTTTTAAATGTTTTTTGTGAATTTTAATCATATTCAAATGTTTTTGTTTTATAAGTTCGTCCAAAAACTAAATACAAAATTCGTTTTTGATGACACAGATGTTGGACCTTATCGACCTCCTGGTACTTCTCCCATTCAGCGACAAGGAGAGGTAGCGGCAGCACCACAATATGCCAAGGATTATCAAGTGGTGGAACAAAATCTAGAGGGCCTGACCGCAGATATTCCAGACATGCCTCTTGAAGAGGTTCCACGACGCAATCAGCATCATACTGTAGGAGTGTCAGGATCCATGAGTCGACTGCTCCGTAGAGTGGCCCGGGCAGTCGTGTGTTACCGTGAATGTCATCCATGACGTCACTTTGTAGAAGCTATGAGCTTCAAATTTTGACATTTTGGTCTTTGAACAAAATTTTTTGTAAAAACTCTTTTGATCTTTATATATACAGACGGCTTCTACCGGTTTATCATGTGTTGTGTGAACATTGATGTGATTGATTTATAAATGATTCAAATGTATGTCTAATACATAGTTAGCCAATGCATCTGTTAATGTATTTAGACATCTAGGAATATGTTGATATTCAATGTAATCAAAATAACATTCCAAGAGACAAATTCGCAAATACACCCGTAACAAAGTAGGACTTCAAATAGTATAGACATTACTTAACTGTAGTACTACAAGCTGTGAATCGAGTCGCACAACCAAATAACGGATTCCAAGTGAGATAGCATCAACCAATAATTCAATAATGACGCTATACTCTGCAATGTTTTTGGTCGCACAGCCGAGACACACACCTCGTAAGGAGACAAGTTCATTTGTAGGGGCATAAATTGCCCATGCAGCAGAAGCAAGGTTCTGAGTACTACGGCTAGCGCCATCAGCAAAGCCAATATAAGGTAGCGAAGACTCCGACATCTGTAAATCAAACACAACGTCACATAAGGGCAGAGACCAGATATGACAAAAGCAAGCTATAGTAACACACAAGAAGTATGATACATTAAAAATACAAGTACTCGTGCACAGATGATTTTATGCATAGTACTTCTTCAAGTACAACCCATTCCTGGGTTCACTCAAAGGGATACCATCGTAATCTACTAACTCATAAGCTCCTTTGTCCAAAACTCGTCGAACAATATAAGGACCTTGCCACATGGCTTCGAATTTCCCAGCTCCTAACATATCTCGGTCTTGTTCATAGAGAAGAACAAGATCACCTTCAGAGAAAATGCGAGGCTTGACATGCTTGTCGTATTGGGCCTTGACATGCTTTTTCTGAGCTTCGATGACTAGGGTGGCATCGCATTGAGTCTCGTCTAACCGCATAAGATACAATAGACGTTCTTCCTCAGTAGAAGTATTGGGTAGGAGTTCAACAACTAGTTTTAAAGAGGGTATCTCGCATTCAATTGTGAGAATGGATTCCACACCATAGATTAACTGGAAAGGTGTAAACCCAGTAGTGGACTTGACGGATGTCCGGTATGCCCACAATGCCTAAAACAACATTGTGTGACAACTTGTTTTATGAATCCCTATCATTCGTCGGACCATAGTTATGAGAACTTTGTTAATTTCTTCGACTTGGCCATTGGCTTGTGGGTAATAGGGCGTTGAGTTATCATGGTGAAGACCCAACTTTTCAGTAAGTTCGAACATCATAAAATTCCTAAAGTGGCTACCTTGATCAGTGACGATAGCTTGGGGAACACCAAAACGAGCTATGACGTGATTAAAAAGGAACAATGTTGTGGTCTTTCTAGTATTGTCAAATGTCGGCATCGCCTCGGCCCATTTCGTAAAGTAATCAATGGCTACAATAATGTAACCATGCCCCCCGGCTGAGTGAGAGTGACATGTCATGAAATTGATGCCCCATTTCGCAAAGGGACCAAGTGAGACCACAAGGTGAAGAGGAGCAGGATGTGACCGTATCTTGTTATTATAGTTCTAGCAAGCATGGCATTTTTGAACGGCGATGATGCAGTCGTTAAATAATGAAGGCCAAAAATACCCTGCTCGTAAGATCTTCTGGGCAATAGCATACCCAGACATATGACCACCACAGGCTCTAGAATGGCAGTCATTCATAGCTTTCTCGGCCTCATTGAACGTTATACAACGTCAAAAAACAGATTCAATCCCCCGATGATAAAGAGTATCCCCAAGAATAATGTATTGACGAGCTTGGTAGCGTATTCGACGTCGTTCAGTACTGGACAAATTCGGCCAGAAAGTCTGGGTTTGGAGATATATAATGATATCACCATACCAAAGATCATCAGTGCGAATAAGGAAAAGAGATTCATCGGGTAATGAATCAGCTGCTACATTTTCCATTGCAGAATGGGGAAAGTCGCATATCAACTCAGCAAAGACTAAGGACTTCTTAGACTTGGTGCGTTCGAATTCCAAATCAAACTCCTGGAGTATCACAATCCATTTGGAGTATTTTCCCCCTAGCAATTGACGGGTGAGAATGTGTTGCATAGGGTTGCAATGAGAAATCACTGTAGTCTTGCGTGAGAGGATATAGTGCTGGAAGCGTTGGACAGCTTGGACGGCAGCCAAGGCCAGTTTCTCGACATGTAAATACTTGATTTCAGTCAGCGTGAGACTTTGACTCAAGTAGTAAATAACATATTCATCATTAGCATCATCCTCTTGGACGAGAACCATGCCAATAGTGTAATCCGAGGCAGCGAGGTAGAGGAAATAATCGCGACTGTAATCGGGGGGAAAGATAAGCGGAGCTCGCGTCAGGGACAACTTCAAAGCTTCAAAAGCATTGTTGGCAATGGTATCCAAGACGAACTCGGAATCTTTTTTTAAGAGCCGCGTAAATCCACGAGTTATCTCAGCATAATTTGGGATAAAATGACGAAGAAAATTTTCCTTCCCCTGCAAACTTTGTAACTGGCGAAGAGTAGAAGGAGGAGGGAGATTAAGGATCGCCTCAACCTTTAAAGTATCAACCCAGATACCTTGACGCAAAATGATAAAACCTAGAAGGCGACCGGATTCCACACAAAAAATGCACTTATGAGGATTCAAACGTATACGATAGAATCGACAGCGAACGAAAATGGCTCAGAGGTGGGTTGGGTGATCGACTTGGCGCATCGAATGAGCAGGTAAATCATCCAAATACGGTTGAATGATGTGCTTGATATCATGGAAATCATAAGACATAGAGTTCTTGAGACCAAAAGGAAGTTTTCGATAGGCAAAAGTACCCCAAGGACAAATAAAAGCGGTCTTATGTTGATCCTCGGGAACAATGTTGATTGGATTATACCCGAAGAAACCATCCATGAGAGAGAAGATTTCACTTCCGACGCAATCGTCGACAATCTAATCGACGAAGGGGGTAGGAAAGTTGTCTTTGGGACAAGCTTTGTTGATATCCCTATAATCAACTCATACATGAATAGTGCCTTGTTTCTTATCAATCGGGACAAGATTGGAAACCCAGTCTGTGAGAGCCACCGGATAAATGAAGCCGACCTTCATAATTTTCTCAACTTCGAGCTTGATAGTAGCCGCTTTACGTGGGTGAACTGGATGAAGGCATTGTCAGAAGGGTTTAGCGTCGGGGTATGTCTTTATCTCATGTATCACAATTGCAGGGTCGATACCTGGCATTTCTTCGTAGATCCAAGCGAAGATGTCATGAAACTCTTTGAAAAGGGAGGTGTAGGTGACGATTTTGTTAGAAGAACACGAAGCTTCGATGTGGACATTTTCGACAATCCCAGGTTTGATGGATATGTCAAGGGAAATAGTGGGTGATATATTGCTTAAGTTCTCTTCGGAAAACACATCGTGTGCAGACTCGGGAATGGTGGAAATGACAACAATGGTTGACGGAGTTGAAATCCGTTGGTATTTCTCAATGGTATGTTGCTCCAGAAAGAGGATGGAACGATGATGTCCATTGTCCCAAGGGGTGTCCTCCATGACAAACATGATCATCTCGTCAGTGGGAAAAATGACACGAAAAGGATCGGGAGACAACTCATCAAGAGAGGGGGTAGAAGGTGTTGCCGATTGAATGGCCTGATAGGCAGATTCAACTGGACTTAACAGCATTGCATCGCTGAAACGAAGATGATCTCTAGGGTCAGGTACTGTCCAGGGGTCATCAGACGCAGGAAGTTCATGAGGTGAAGTGGAGATCATGCTGATAGAAGCAATAGACGAGTGTGGAACAGCGGGCTGCGGAATGGGGAAAGTACCCATTAACGAAGAGTCTTTTAAAAGAACTACACCAACGTTCTCATAACCCGGTGGGATTTTAGCAATAAACAGTACATTGCTAGTACAGGTATCAGAATTGAAGAAGGTCAGTTGATCAACGGTGACAACCTTTCCTTGATGAGGGAAACGTACTACATGAAAAAGGGTCGACACAACTGTGTGCATGGAATCAATCCAGCTACAGCCAAGAAAAAGATTATAATCAAGGGGAGCGTCAAAGACTTCCACTTTGACTTGGACCGTTTTGCCTTCTAACGTGATAGGAAATTAAGGAAGAACACCGTAGGGCTTAAAACCGGAGCCGTTGAAGGATTTAAGAGTGTTCTGGGATTCATTCAAAGAAGGAGAGCCAATGGATTTCCAACAAGCAAGAGACATAACACACGTCGAGGCACCCTCATCGATAACGGTTCGACAAATGTTTTTGTCAGAGACAACCACTTGGATCTGGAACGCAAGTTGAGGGGGTAACCTTGGAATGTGATCTTCCAAGTCAAAGATGATTAAATTTGTATCCGTCGGATCGATTCCACTGATAGCTTTCAACAGTGCCTTACATTGTGTGGGACAAGTTTGAAGGACTTCGAGGGCTGACATCGCAGAAGGTGCTTGAGCCAGATCTTCAACAATGTTGTAGTTCAGGGCAGCACGAGCGTGAGGATTGAAAGCCGATTTCAAAACAACGCCCTTTGGGGGGGGTCGCAGAACTATGTCGAGGCTCAGTCATTCGAGATGAAGAGGACCGTTGGTAGGTGGAGTCGCGAGAGAGGGTTGTGTCGAAGAAGGCGGTAGATCATCAACCTTCTCCTTAGAGGGAGAATAATCTTTGGCCTGAGTAGTGAGTGCAACATTTCTCTACTTAGAATCGCCAGTACACATCAAAACATATGATGTAGTAGAAGAGGAGGGTTGGTCATGGATGACCAACTGAGCTTGTTGTTGAGATGGGAAGGGTTGGGACAAAACGGCCGGTGCAGGTGGTTTTGGAGCTCCTTGAAGGAACTTAGTGACCTCGGCACGTCGTGAACAATCCTTCGTGTAGTGATCATCACCACAAATAAGACAAGGGTATCGTGGTTTGCGCTTATCCCAGTTATCAACAGGGGTAGTTTTGGTTTGCTCTGCTTGAGGAGTATTTTTTCCCTCCTTATTCTTACCCCTTCCCTTTTTAGATTTGTTTTTACCAATAGGGGTAGATTGAACCACATTTACCTCTGAAGTCTTGCCGGTGGGAGGGGCAGGAGACGGAGCATTTTGAACATTAGAAGAAGTAGATTTGGGGTTTGCACTTGACACGGAATGTGGTTGGGCTTGGGCAGTACCAATCACACCGTCAGCTGCATGCGAGGCAGCTGGAGTAGTTGAAGTGCTGGAAGTAGAAGGATGAGGTAAGTCAGGTAGTAAATCGTAAAGGGTTCCCATTTGTGAATAAACGAGGTCAAGATATTGAGCACGACTTATATCCTGCTCTTCCATGACTACGCCACCCATGGCAATGTCCTTACCGATGTCGTTCACAAATGATTTTTTGAACCACTCTTCCAGCAATTGATCGAGGAGCTCAAGTTTAATGAGACGTCGTCCCCTTCGCCACTCATGGATGTGATCAGATATATGAGTGCCTTTGTTCTGTTTTAAGGAAGTCAAAATTTCAGTCCTCGTGTCATAATAGATCAGTAACTGGTAATGTGTAAGGAAATCCATAGCTAGGGTGTTGAAGTCAGAGAAGAAACTTCGTGGCAATTCAATATACCACTTCGCAGCAGAACCTGTGAGGGTTTGTTGAAAAAGACGTAAATGAATAGAGACATCCATCAATGAGTTGGATGAGCACCATAGGTGAAAATTCATAATGTGATTGTTTGGGTCCTCTCCCGCTTTTCCGTCGAATTTAGGAATGTCCGATGGAAGCTTGGCTGGTATAACAGGCCATTGGGGAGAGTGATGAATAGGATCATTTAAAATCCTTGACAAATATGGAAGATACAAAGTGGCGAGAAAGGGTAATTGTCGATTCACATGCGGGTACTGGTGGCTTTGGGGAGGAAGCCCTGTCAGCAAACTAGTAGGACCATAAGTAGTCTGCATATAATGTGAAGACCCAGGCAGATTCGGTTGTGGTTGGAGAGGATAGTAGCTCATAGGAGTATACCTTGGAACAGGGGCTTGAGTTTGAGAATTTCCCCCCCCAAATGAGATTGAACGAACCGAGATATGGTTGGCCCATACTAGGGGGTGTTACGGATGCAGCTGGAAACTGTTGCCCCCCAGTCGTATGAGGAGGATTTTGTATCAACTGATTCCAATATTGGGCCAAGGACAGAGGTATGTTTTTCCCATAAGGTGGGGTTGGTCCTCCCATCAAAGGTGGTGTTCCAATTGGGGGCAATGTTCCAATTGGGGGTTGTGTTCCAATTGGGACTTGTGTTCCAAAAGGAATTTGCCCACTGAGAGGGGGTTGAGTCATACCACCTTGGGGAAATTGTCCACCAACCGGAAACTGGTAATTTGGAGTGAATGATGGGATAGTGCCACTAGGATTAGGATTTCCAGTAGAAGATGAAGAAGGTCCTACAAAAGGAAATTGAGGAAGTGTTGGAACAAAACTGGGAAGAAAGTGCCCAGAAGAAGAAGGACCACTAGGAGAGCCGAATGGAGTTTGCGCAAGAGTAGGAATGGAAGCATTCAACGCATGGTTTCTAGGTGGTAGTGTCGGATTGACGTTGGACGTTCATGGTGTGTTGATGGGAGAAAGACTAACCGCAGTAAACCCAATTGGAACACTCGTAGTAGCTGTGAGATGGGCCATTTCGACAGGGACGGTAAAGTGATAAGTGGTAGTCATTGGTACCATCTCTGTACTAGAGAGTTCAAAAATCACAGGTGGGTTGATTTTGAAAATCACAGGTGAGCCTGGACCAAAAAGGTCTCGTCGAAAAACGTCCGTAGACCAAAAAGGATCTTGTTCCCCAGGTCCAGTCGGAGATCCATAATACACAACAATTAAGTCTCCGTAAGAGTTTTCTCGCATAAAACATCTCTCAGAATCGAGGTGAAGTCGAAATTCCTCTCGAGTATTTGTAATTTGAAAATTTCCTAGAGAGTCAGTTCGTTCCACTTGTGGTGTGGTGACCACTGTGACTTCACTTTGCCAAGGAGAGCCCTCAGGTGTACTTGTAGGCAAGGGTTGAGAACCGTCCAGATGCTCTGGAGATAATCCCTGCATTCTACGTGAATGAAANTAGAGAGTTCAAAAATCACAGGTGGGTTGATTTTGAAAATCACAGGTGAGCCTGGACCAAAAAGGTCTCGTCGAAAAACGTCCGTAGACCAAAAAGGATCTTGTTCCCCAGGTCCAGTCGGAGATCCATAATACACAACAATTAAGTCTCCGCAAGAGTTTTCTCGCATAAAACATCTCTCAGAATCGAGGTGAAGTCGAAAGTCCTCTCGAGTATTTGTAATTTGAAAATGTCCTAGAGAGTCAGTTCGTTCCACTTGTGGTGTGGTGACCACTGTGACTTCACTTTGCCAAGGAGAGCCCTCAGGTGTACTTGTAGGCAAGGGTTGAGAACCGTCCAGATGCTCTGGAGATAATCCCTGCATTCTACGTGAATGACGTTGAGGAGCTATTGTAAACGAGTGACAAACTTCACGAAGAAAATCTTATGGTTAACTTCGATAAACAAACAACACGCGCCAGTAAACAAAATCTAGGAAGAAATCACCAAGCAAACAAGACCTTCTAATTCTGAAGCCACTAATTGGTGATGAAATCCAACATCACAACAACGAGATGAGAAGGGGCTGGGCTAGGGTGGAAAATTTATGCTGACGACCTTCTTAACGGACTTACACCCTGGTGCAAGCTCCCACACATAATCGTGGGTATACCCTCCAAGGAGCCCGAGTGAGTTTGGTCAACGTAAATTCTAG
>JASDQU010225097.1:0-13825 GCA_032191745.1 Picea mariana | reverse complement strand
AGGTTTCCTACAGAAAATGGTTTTCCTTGTGCTATAGCTCTTTGATATATGTGCGAGGTCAAATAGTAGTACCCGATCAAATATCTCAGGGCAGCAACTAAGGATTCTTGATTGTACCCTTAGTTGTACTACTAGATTACCGAAGTACTAGAGAGTATCTTCTCGAGTGTTATTCTCGGTGTCACTATAGCAGTCAAGTGGTCGATTGGTTGATCTAGAGTTGGTTCCAGGAGACCTAGGGGACTCCCGATATACCTAGCAGTACGTGGGAGTGATGGTCGTGTACATATTATGTCTAATGTGATACTACTAGAAGGTGTACCAAATAGGGGTTGTGAAGGCTTCCAACAAGGTGAAATGTTTGTTTCTAGTAACCTTGTTAAACCATCTATATTTCCTACATGTAGTCTTCCCTAGCTGTAGTTTTACCCATTGAATGACAGATCTCTGTGCTTTAAATATGTCGATAGTACACGTCTCTACCTTGGAAGAAAAAAATCTCACAATTTATGCAAAGGAAAGATCTTTGATACCACTTGTAAGGTACCAGATGTATTATAATAACTAGAAACTGAAATATTGCAACAAATACCAACGGAACAACAAAATATAAAGAATAACAACACCAACAATGATACATTTATTGATATAAATCCAATTTCTCTTGCCTCTTCAAGGGGGAAACCTCCAGCAGAGCAAAGCAGAGCTCTATTACAATAAGTCTCAAAAAAATACTTTCGCAGGCCTTCTACAAAAACAACTAGTACAAAAATTGAATAGTTGGCCCTAAAGGTGTGCATATATGCCCTAAAGGTCTCTTCTTTTTGGCCCTAAAGATGTACATATATTCCAACCTTGGAGGTCGAGTACCGAAACTGAACAACTGGTACAAAAAATGAACTGTATTGAACAGTTATTCGTAAAACTATGATATATTCATCTTTGATTACTGAAAACATGGAAAAACTATGTATTAACCACACAAGATGTATAATTGTAAATGATGATGGTTAATGAAGGTTCATGGCATAGATGGATACGTATTATTAGTGAAACGTAGGAAACATTTTAAGAATAATGACTTTATCGGGTGGAGAAATACGACAAAAGTGGATCCCAACACCACCCATAGACCATTTGCGCCTACAATATGACCCAGGTACTCAACTTTAGAGGTGCCAAAAGAACATTTAGATTGTTTGAGAAAAAAATTGTTCTTAGAAAATAGATGAATAACTTGATCCACATGAGATAGATGGTCTTTCCAAGTTTTACTATAGATGAGAATATCATCAAAGAAAACTAAGTCAGTAAAACGATGGAGGAAAGGACAGAAGACATGATTCATAAGACTCTGAGAAGTGGAGGGGGAATTACACAAGCCAAAGGGCATGTTGAAGAACTCATAGTGACCATCATGAGTTCAAAAGGGAGTATTGGGGATGTCTTCTTCTTTCATATGTATCTGGTGGTAGCCAAAACAAATATCAAGTTTGGTAAAGTAGAGTATCGTTCAATTCATCCAAAAGGTCATCAATGACAGGAATGGGAAATTTGTATTTGATTTTGAGTTTGTTGAGGGAACGAAAAATTAGGACACATGCACAAAGTTCCTTCTTTCTTGATTACCATGACTACCGGAGAAGAATAGGGATCGGTACTAGGAAAAATAACACATGCTTCTAGCAATTCTTGGAATATTTTCTCAATTTCATTTTTGGAGGAAACAGGTGATGATAAGGGAGAACATTGGAAGGAAGACTACCCAGTACTAGAGGAATAGAATGATCATGGACACCACGGGAAGGGAGAATTCCATGGGGAGTGTTAAAAATATCTTGGTGTCAGGAGAGTATAGATTTGAGGTCAAAGTGCACAAAAGGTATCTCAATGACATGAATGGAATGGAGTTGGGAAATAATGCCAGAATGACCTTTTTTAGTACCTTTTCCATTTGGTGGGAACTGATGATCTCAAGTGAGCCTGTTGTGATTCCTTGGAACTTATATCGTTGTACCTCATGTTGGAATTGCATGGTTAGGTCCTTAAAATCCATGAGGATGGGGCCAAGAGTACATAACCATTTAGTACCGAGCACAATGTCACAACCACCCATGTCGATGTAAAACATATGAGATTTTAGGTGGAACTAAACAATTTGTAGGTGCACATCCATGAGGATGGGGCCAATAGTACATAACCATTCAGTACCGAGCACAATGTCATAACCGCCCATGTTGATATAAAACATATGAGATTTTAGGTGGAACTAAACAATTTGTAAGTGCATGTTTTCACAATGCCTGCCACATTTCAAGGAACYGTCATTGGAAATCATAATTTGAAAATTGTTGAATGCACAGATATAGCAATTGAWTTCTTGGGAAATACGACGATGAATAAAATTATGAGTGTTTCCACTATCAATTAGAATTATGACTYTTCTATGCTTAATGTAGCCAACTAGCTTGAGGTTTTTGGGATGAAAGAAGCCAATGAGGGCATGCAACAAAATYAGTGGTTCAACTTCTGGTGAATGAGAGGGTGGATTAGGATCATTTGCTTGAGGTAGCTTATCCACAGGGGAAACTCCAGCCTCCTCATCAACAACATCCTTAGAAACAACCATAAAAATCTTATGTTCCATACACTTGTGCCCTGGAAAATATTTGTCATCACAATTATAGAAATGACCCTTGAGTTGTCATTCAACCATTTCTTCCCGATCTAATTTTTGGATCTTGTGAGGACTAGCATGAGGGGTAGGATTGGTAGGTATAGGGAGAGGAATAAAAGAGGGTTTTGGGTTTTAGGAAAATAAAATATATTGTGCTTCCTTGGCACATTTAGTAGCTTTCAATCAAGTATGGGGGCGAGCCATTAGGACCCGAATTCATATTTCATCCTTTAGGCCACTGATAAAGCATTCCCTGAAGAAGGAATATGACATTCCCTATGTTCTAAAAGCCAAATTCCCAAAGGAGACGATAAATTAGTCCATTATGCCTGATTGTTTCAACTTGGTAAAACGGCCCAAATGATGTGTGTCTGTGTCAAAGAGTTCATAAATTTTGACCAAAAAATCTATCTAAAAAACATACCCTTGAAATGAATTTCTATGCCATTTCCACTATTTTTAGTGTTCAAGATCTAGATAGAGGACACCGTAGAACTGTTTGGCCAATTCATCAATGATTCCATGCAAGAAGAAATAATGTTTCATTTGTGTGACCCAACATGTGGGATCGAAGCCATCAAATTTGTTCACCTTGAGTCTGGGAAGATGCATTTCTCAATGAGGTTGATTGGAATGAAAGGCTTGGTAATGGGAAGAGTCGGTAATGGGAAGAATGAGATCTAGGAATCGACATATGAAGTTGCTCGTCTTGGCTGAGAGGGAGTCTATGTATTGTTGCACACCTTGCATATAAGTTTTGATGGTAGCATTATCAAAGTTGAGGGTAGAAATATTGTAAGTGAGTTCTTAAATAGACTTCTTGTTCATCTCAATGCCGGCGAGAAAGTTGTTGAGTTCTTGAGCACGGGTGAGAGCCATTTGGATAGAATAAAAAAATAAGCAGGTGGGTCCACACAAAAAAAATGGTTACAAATGAGGGCTATCACGGTGGATGCAGCGAAGAGAGGAACTCAATGGGATAGGTGGAAAATAAGGGCACAGAAGGGTGGGTGGGTTCATAGAAAATAAGGATTACAAGTGATAGGTGATACTATAATCAAGGAAAAGAGAGGAATCCAATGGGATAGGTCCCCAATAAGGGTGTTGGAGGGACCACTATACTCTTTTATTTTTTATTTTTACCGCTACAAAGTTATACTCTGACCTGAAGAATATTGCGATGACAGAATGCCCAAATTGTTAACAAGGAAAATTGTGTAAGAATTTCACATCCAAGATGCAAGAGGCATGATTTCATAGGAATGTTTCCCTTATATTTCTTTTATGTTTTGTTATGTTCCCAAGGGTTAGGGTTTTCAGGTTTCCTACAGATAATGGTTTTCCTTGTGCTATAGCTCTTTGATATATGTGCGAGGTCGAATAGTAGTACTCGGTCCAATATCTCAGGGCACCAACTAAAGATGCTTGTTGTACTACTAGATTACCCAGGTACTAGAGAGTATCTTTTCGAGTGTTATTCTCGGTGTCACTATAGCAGTCAAGCGGTCGATTGGTTGATCTAGAGTTGGTTCCAGGATACCTAGGGGACTCACGATATACCTAGAAGTACGTGGGAGTGATGGTCGTGTACAAATTATGTCTAATGTGGTACTACTCGAAGGGGTACCAAGAAGGGGTTGTGAAGGCTTCCAACAAGGTGAAACGTTTGTTTCATGTAACTCCGTGAACCCGTCTATATTTCCTACATGTAGTCTTCCCTAACCACAGTTTTACTCGTTGAGCGATAGATCTTTGTGCTTTAAAGACGTTGACAGTACACGTCTCTACCTTGGAAGAAAAAAATCCCACAATTTATGCAAAGGAAAGACCTTTGATTCCACTTGTAAGGTACTAGATGTATTATAATAAGTAGAAGCAAAAATATTGCAGCAAATACCAACGGAACAACAAAATATAAAGAATAACAACACCAACAATGATACATTTATTGATAGAAATCCAAGTTCACTTGCTTCTTCAAGGGGGAAACCTCCAGCAGAGCAAAGCAGAGCTCTATTACAATAATTCTCAAGAAAATACTTTATCATGCCTTCTACTTCTATTTATATTATTTCTATCTTCTAAAGAACATTCTAGAAAAAGATCTATCCAGAAGCAGAAGCTTCTATTAAGTCTTCTTACATTAGATTTGTTCACATTATTAAATAGACATTATTAACTAATGTCGAGTTTTATTACATGGAAAATATATTATTCTACCTAATGGAGGGGTTAGGGAGGTTAGGTCCCTAACATGGTTAACATCCACTGGGATAAAATTTCATCTACCGTACCTTAAAAGTAAGAGATTACTTGGATTTCTTTAAAATATTACTTCAATGTTTGAAAAGCATTAAGATAATCTTTCCAAGGTCACTAAAGTTTTCATGACTTAGAAAGTTAGAGAGGTTAGTATTGTGACAAATATTTCAAAATTAAGATCTAATTTGAGTATACACAGAACACTTTAGAAGAAAATGTAATTAATTATAAAAATAAATATAATTAAAAAGTCCACCACAATTTTAATATAAATGTATACATCTCATAAATATAAAAAAAATATGTATTTTGTTTTGTTTTAGAGGTGGCTTGCACACAGGTATGGTAGATGAGAGTTTGATCCCTAAATACAAGAATTAAATTACAACTTAGCAGAGAAAAATAATTGTTTATGAATGTCATATAGCTTTAAAATAATAAATATGACTACATTCTCATAATCTCTTTCATAAAGAGGTGCCGCATTATGCAGGAACGTTATGTGAATCTGGATCTCCAATTCCGTTTTTGAAGTGGCGTGAATGTCTCTCTTGTAGGCACGAAGAACATGTGGCACACATATAAACCCAAAAGGCAAATCTATGATCAAATCGGATTCTATGGTGTATTAATTTGAGTGTGAAGAAAAGGGTTATTGACTTTGTAATTAATAATGGGGTTACTGCTTTTATGAAACTCTTACAAAGTAATTAATAATGAGATGGTTGTGTTTAGAGTTGAGGATAAATACAGTATGGTATATTTTTGAATGAAAGTTAAAGATAAGTATGGTATATTTTTGAATGAAAGTTAAACATAAGTGTATCATGTAATATTTTTTTATTTTTTAAGTTGAAAGGGAAATAGTGTTATTAGTTAGTTATATATATTAAATATGTATGTTAATTTGATTTAGTTTGAGTAGTTGGGAGAAATGATTATTATTCTCTACACCTAAATTCAATTTTCACAAATCTTATTCAAGTACATAAATTCAATCATAATAAGTATTAAGAATTATGTCATATATGTTACAAGAGAAAAATTAATATGAAAAAAAAAAAAAAAAATAGAAACTAGTGGTACATGATGAAATGAGGTGGAGTGGGGTAAAAGTGTACATTTATCTACATCATGAAAGTGGGGGAGTGTGAATATATATCTTTATATTAATAATGGTGGGATGAAAGTGTGCATAGTGAGATAATTTAGATATGCATTCAACCTCCACCTTCATATCCTAACCCCACCATAACATAAGAGAATTAAATAAATTCACAATAAGTTAATAAAAATGAGAAGTGACTCATTAAGATGAACATAGTAGTAAAAGAAAGTGAAGTGTGCATCCACTCCATCATAATAGTAATAGAAGGTGATGTGTGCATCCACTCCATCATATTAGAAAAAACTCAAAAACTTCAAAATTATTTTAAATCTAAATTATTTTAAATCTATTCAAAATATATATAGATACATTAAAATGCAATTATTCAAATTGAAATTGAATTTTTTTATTGAATTTACATAACTTGGTTACTTAAATCAATACGTTTCTCAATTGTCTAATGCACTCATCATGAATATTTGCAGATTCAATTGTGTATTTGTAATCTGTCGATTTCTATTGGGCCTCTTTATTCATTAGAGGTTAACAAAGATTTTTTTGTATATATGAATTCACCACATTTATGTTGGATTTAATATGCCAATTCTGAATGTTTACACAGGTGGTTAAATATTTGCATGATTCCAGAACCAGAAAGAGATCTGTAAATTTATTAATTTTGAGAATATTTAATTATTTTCAATACGTAATCTATATATATAATTTTATATTTAATCTATGTGCATACCATATGTATATATCGATTATGTTTTAATTATATAAGTAAAAGTGGTTGATATACTTTTATCATTATTATTTTCTATATTTTTAAATAATAACGAAAATAATCACTTTAACTTATATTAAATGAATGATGATATATTTACAACATGAATTTATATTTATAACACTTAATTCTTTTTTTTTTTAATTAAATATAAATGATAAAACTAATTTTAAATATACAATTTAAATCTAATTTGTTTTCAAGATTCTCTAATAATAAAAACATGCAAAAGAGATCATTTGTAAAATCTTATTGACATGATCAATATTTGTAATTAAAATCTAAGTATTTTCAATAAAAGTAATTATAGATTTAAAACTTAAAATTTATATTCGATGTTACACATCAGCCAATCGAAAATGACATGCAAAAGAGATCATTTGTAAAATCTTATTGACATGATCAATATTTGTAATTAAAATCTAAGTATTTTCAATAAAAGTAATTATAGATTTAAAACTTAAAATTTATATTCTATGTTACACATCAGCCAATCGAAAATGACATGGAGTAAAGGTAATTATAGATTTAAAACTTAAAATTTATATATTCTATGTTACACATCAGCCAGCCGAAAATGACATGGAATAATTTCTTTAATCTATGTTACATTAAAGGCATTCTAAAATTTAAAATTCTAATTCTAAATTTAAAGAAAGTAAAGTTTATTTTTAAAATTTAAAATTCTAATTCCAAATTTATAGAATTTAAAGAAATTAAAGTTTAAAATAAACTTATCGRTCGGAGAAAATTAAAATTGTTAAAATTTCAATTTTAGTATCTAAAATTTAAATTATAGATTAAATTTTTTTTAAATAAAATTTAAAATTAGTTACTTTTATAAATTTAAATTTATGTTATAGTCAATATAAATTAATCTATGTTAGAGAATCATCACTCCCAAATTTAAATTTATCTTATAAAAAGATGAATTTATAAATTTAAAACTTATTATTTTTATAAATTTAAATTCATGTAATAGCCACTATAAATTAATCTATGTTATATAGCAGCTACTCCCAAATTTAAAACTATGTCATAAAAAGATTAAATTGTTAAAAAAATATGTGGCGAAACTACACAAATTTGTTATTAATTGATATTAATGGTAGTGTCCAAGAAAAAAAAAGTTTTACTCGGATAAAGATGACATTTTCTCACATGAAGTGAAATCATCATCTATGTTATTTCTCATTCAAGCTACTATGGATCATGTTTGTATCGGAGGTGGTTGGCTTGGTTATCTAATTTCTTGCGACAAATTTAGGAGCAGCAATAGGTCTAGGTGATACACTACATAGTAAAGTATCCAATGAAATTAAGTTATGTGGTTATGTGTTTATGAATTTACAAAGAGAAATGGTTAAATGCATGGAGATCAAATTTAACCATACTCAAAATCCCTAAAACTATTTTCACACCGTTTAACCATACATCGGATTATCGTCATGTTAACCATACAGTATCGCCAGGCATCAAGCTTCCTTGAGAACGCTAAATCATACAGGAACATGTGGAGAAAGGAAGAGAAGGCGCTAAATATTTTAATCCTTGAAACTTGGTAATCCACTGTATCAACCTCACTAATGACAGGTGCATGGATCGATACATGCAAGAGATAATTTATAAAATATGGTGCGTCGATGTAATGTACACGATGAAGAATATGTTAGCATCTACCAATCTTGTATGCATGATCAATATTTGTAATTAAAATCAAGATTAATAAGGCACGTATAAGTAGGGGGATTCTTGCAGGGGGACGTTTATTAGCGTAATTATAAAAGGATAAATGTTTAAGGAAAAAAAAGAGAGGTTAAAAAACGTCGATCTAAATGATATTCACTAAATTCTTTTTGAAATATAAAACCTCCTATAGGAGAAGAGGTGATCTATTGATCTCCATTGATAAAAAAAAATACATGAGAGTGTCCTCAATTTATAGGATTGAGGAGGCCCAACAAACACCTAAGATTAGACAGGCACTTGAAAGAATCTACGTAATCTTAATTCACACAAGTTGGCATGTGTTTAGAAATAGATACATTTTAAGAAAACACATTAACACCACAACCTGCTCTTCAGTAGGCAAGTACTTCAAGCGAATATCACCATCCTGGATGAGTTGTTGAATAAAGTGCATGTGAATCTCAATGTGCTTTGTCCTTTGATGCTCAATTGGGTTACAATATATATGAATGGCACTCTGATTATCACACCAAAGAGTAGTGAGATGATCCTATGAAATTCCAAACTCTGTCAATAGTTGTAGAAGCCAAAGGACTTCTTGACTAGAAAGAACAACAACATGATACTCAACCTCTGCAGATGATAATGCAATTGTTGGTTTATTTTTACAATACCAAGCAATAGGAGTAGACCCAAGCTGATAAACAAAGCCCGAAGTGGACTTATGATCATCAACAGAACCAACTCAATCAGAATTAGTGAAACCCTCACGTTAAAAAGCACTCGAGGTGTACTAAATTCCAAACTTGGTAGAGCCTGGAATATACTTGAGAATGTGCTTAGCTTCCTTCCAACGACTATCATGAGGATCCTAATAGAATTGAGATACAATCCCAACTACAAAGGAGATGTCAAGACATGTATGAGTCAAATACAGTAGACTCTCAATCAATTGTTGATGCAACGATGGATTGACTCACAGTGAAGATAAACTAGCAGAAAGAGTGACACGTGACTGGAATGGAGTAGGTATTGACTTACAATCAACCATGCCAAAGCACGAAAGTAATTCAAGGGCATACTTATGCTAAAAAATAAATATTCCTTGTGAAGAGTGAAGAACCTATAGACCAAGAAAATAGGGTAGAAGACTAGATCTGTCATATAAAATTGTTACATCAATGCTTGTTGACAGGGATGATTTTAAGGATGGAAATTTATTTTAAAATGTAGAAACCTTGGCGAATATTACTAATCATTTATATGCCAACTATAAATGTTTGGCGATAGTTTTGTAAAAATATTCAAATTTCTAAGGATTCTATATAGTTTGTATAAAATTTTGACGATTTTTAAGGTAAAATAATTTTATCCTATAGAATTTGGGCGAATCATTTTTAAAATACCGAATAGTTTTTTGGGAAAAACCATGGAAAATTAGCCCATGAGCGAAATTTAGCCCCTAAAATCATCCCTTCTTGTTGAACATTCTATATCAAGGATGAAGAACTCCCTGTGATAATTAATTCATCCACATACAAAACCAGAACCAAGATATCAGTTTCATGTCTTCTAGTGTAAACAGTAGGATCAGAATGACAATGTTGGAACCTTGAAGTGATAAAAAAAATGTCCATCTTCTCGTACCAAGCTCAAGGTGCTTGTTTGAGACCATACAATGAACGACGAATCCTGCATACAATAGAAGAGTCCTACACAAAACCAAGAGGATGCTCCATGTAGATTTTCTCTTGTAAATCCCCATGCAAAAATGTATTGATGTTTGAATACATTAGGACTGAAACAACAACCTCACAAGGATATGAATCCCCCTGCATTCTTATAGAGGTGGTACTCCTTTTTGGCTAAAAGATATATCTATGATATCTTGGATTAGGATAATGCTAAGGCAACAAACCCTAGATATGTATTGCTTGTATTTATTCAAACAAATGGTTATTCAATATCCTAATATCATCTTTATGTGCAACAAGTTGTTTTTAACAATAGAAAAGATTGAAGGATGGCTTCAACATCAGAATATCATTGTGATCAGCATCAAATATACAATATTCTTAATCGCATACAAATGCATTCATATCTTCTTTACAAGAAATAGGAGATCTAATAAGAACATCTCAAATAATTTTAAAAGACTATTACTTTTAAGATCAAAAGAGAATTTGATAGAACAATTTCAAATATCTCATACTTAAGACTCAAAGTTACAAGATACAATTGAAATCAACCCCAAAGTAATTCTTTGTGCAGTTTTATTCATGAAATATTTTATTCATTACAAAATATATGACAGACGTATATATGGCTTTATATACTCCATGATCATACAAGAAAAGTCTTTTGAAAAATACAAGAAGAATACTCAAAAACTCAACCTTGTGCCCAATTAAGAAATTCAAGCTTAAAGCTATGAGAAATGGTGTTGAGAAAGAAAAAGAGTGGAGAATATGGAGATTTCTCTTTGTTGATCATAAACTTCGTTGCATATTTATGGTTGTACTTTGTTCTTCTGATATTTTGCCCCTGTCTTTCTGAATAATGGAACCATTGATGAAGTCTTTCGTCTCTTTAAAAATCAATTATTTTAAGTACTTGAATAGTTAGGGTTTTTGCCTTCTAGAATTTCCTATAAAATTATTTTCTTGAAACATTCACTTTAATTAATGTCTCATTTAAGTGTTTTTAATGATTTCACATCATTAACATCTGAATATTTCAAATGGGTCCTTTTCCTTTTATTAATAAAAGTTTAAAATAAACTTTTATTTTCAAAAATTTAATTAATTGTCCTTTAAAAGAGAGGGATGGTGTTATAATTCTATGGAAGTGATAATAAAATTTTCAACCACGTAAATCACTTCATATGTGATCTTTATTTTCTTATCTTTCCAATGATATAAATTTTATCGAAATTCGACTCCCGGATCTCAAGATATGACCTCATGAAGTTGAGTTGTTAAGTCAATCCATTAAAAATGAAGTTATCTAATATTTCATTTTTTTATTAACATATGGCCACTTTCAACCCTTAAAAACTATACCAACATCTTCTTCGTTGAAATAATTTTCCAATGGTATATAATTTGTGTCCTTTTGTTGCCCAAAGTTCAAGTTATGGCCTTTGCAAGATCATAACTCAATGACCATAGATTAAGTTCATGGGAAAATGTGGGCCCTTTGATTGAATTTCATTTTTATCCTTTGTAAATTCGACTTTTTGGTCATAAAATTTATCCCACCTTCATTTGGATATTAATAATCTTAACAGTATATAATATGAAGTGTAACATACACTTAATAAGGAATATTAAGAGAGAAGAATATAGAGCTTAAAGGGTTCAACCTCCCCTAGAAAATTGATCAAAAAAAAATAATTTTGACCAAAATTATACTCCACTCACACCCAGTCAACATATTAGTCAACCATCCACATATCGTCATATTTCATTATGTGGTTCGTCAATTATCTGCCAATAAGAATCTTCCATGTGTCTCTTGGATATATGTTTAGAAAACTTAGGACAAGGCAAATAATATCAAAATAATATGAATGTGAATGTGAAAATGGATAAGTATGGAATATGTGGTAGAGAGAGTAAAGTGTAAGAAATAAAAATGGTTAAGTACGGAGAGGAGAATAAGGAAGAGAGAAAAGATAAAAATGGTTAAGTATGAGAAGAGAAATGAAAGGAATATGAGACTAAGTATGAGAGAAATGACTAAGGGAACAAGAGAGTGATGAGAAAAATAGTTAAGTATAGATAGTAGAGTAAGAAGAGTAGTGAGGAAGAAGAGTAGAGTAGAGTGGAAGAGGGTAAAATGACTAAGTATAGAATAAGAGTGGAAGAGAGTAAAAATGGTTAAGTATGGAATGAGAGTATGAAAGTAGAGAGAAAGAGGGAAAATTGACCAAGTATGGAAAGGAGATTAAGAGAGAGGAGATTAAGGAATGGAAGGTAGAAAAATGGCTAAGTATGAGAAGTGAAGGGGATATGGAAGTAATGAGAAAATGAAAAAATGACTAAGTATGGGATGAGAGTATGAAGAGAGGTGAAAGGATAAGAGAGTGTTGGCAACAGAAGTCACTCCTGGATTGCAGCAGGAATAGAGCCCGACACCCATCAGTTTATGTCACGTTTTGTTTATAAAGGGGTGATCGGATGGAAGTAAACTCAGAACAATATCGTTCTAACTCAGAAAACTGGGCTGGAACAGCAGTGACACATGAGGTCTTGACGTAACTTAAGCCAGTAATAATGATAGTGGTGAGTAAGTGGGAGAGAGAGAGAGGAAATAAAGTCTGCTCTAGACATCGGGTCTTCTAGTAGTCTTCACAAAGAGGAAAAGTCTCGGCTATGAGATCTTCTCAGAGCCGAACAACTTCAAAATGAACCCAAGAAGATTGCAGAACTGATATAATCAAACCTACATAATATAGCAATGCAACATCCGGCTAGATTATTCATGCCCGGGATCTTAGATTCAGAGAAAAGGGAAAATAAGAAGTTGGCTGCCATTAAACAAGAAGTCTCAAATGTTCTTCTATAACCAGAGAACCAGAGGTTGGATTAAATCTTTACAATAGAGAGCTGTGCTCTACCATCGATAGATTACAAAATGGCAAAATTTCCTACATATACTCAAAGAAAAACCACAACAGCGAAACCGAGACATTATATTAAAAACATTGCGTCAGCATGTCCACTGACAATCTACACATGCAGTCTCTAAACGATCGTGCACCTATGACAAACACAATCGAACTTCTGACAGTCCTGTGGATGAACCGACGTGATTTTAATTCGTCACTAGACTTTCCATTTACAGCAGAGATGATGTCTAACCATGACCAACTACCTCAATAGTTGCTTCCTTGGGATTGAGAACGGCCCGGCCAACTCTGCACTTTCGAGGAGTGGAGATCTTCTTGCGCTGCCACCTGGATCAGCTGAACGACCTGATGGATAAGATGTGGAGGCCAGTGTGAAGGCTGGGATGCATAATTGGAAATAGTGGATGGGCGGAAGTGACATGGAATGCGGGGCTCAAGTGGATAAGGAGTTGAGACAACCACACAGATGAAGGTGACTAGGAGAGAAAGAGAGACACATGGAAGGAGGTGAGTGGGTGATGAGATGGAAAGGGGCTATGTGGATGGGGGAAGAGGGTTGTGGTACCTGATGATGAGGTGAAGTGCCATGGGAAAATGACAGGGAAATTGCAAGGTGGCGGGCCTGAGGGAAGGAGGAAAGATGAGTTGGAGGATGAGGGGAAGAACACC
>JASDQU010225094.1:0-17631 GCA_032191745.1 Picea mariana | reverse complement strand
GGATGCTGCTGGCTCCTATATGTATATTGTATTGTAAACAATGTAACACAATGTATGAATATAATATATGCTGGTTTTTCTGGTTTTGGTTTCTAGGTGAAAAATCTCTGTGTAATGTTTGTATTTGCCATTGTATCTTTTCTGTTCTTTTATGAATATTAGTTTGCAGTAGATATTGTACAAGGTTAGAATTTACAGCTATTAAGGAAAAATAATACCTTGTCGGAAGTTATGACGACTTGTATACCAAATGGACCACACTGCGGCAAGAAAGATATCAAGTCATGCCAAAGTTCACAAATATATTCCATACCTTGTGCACCAAGTTGGGTATCAGAGATTGTAAGCGACATCTAGTGCTCACGTATCGCGTTGCTTTGCATAGATACATCCAGACCAAAATGGAATTTTTGGACATCTCATCCTTGGCATGGCCTACCGATATGCTGTCAAAATCGAGCAGAAGCTCAATCAAAATACGTGACAATTTGGGCCTGGGAACCCCTCAGAGAAAAATCCAAGAAATGGAGGCCCCAACCCATAGAACAAAGGACAGAGAAAATAGGGACAGTATCAGGACAAGGAGTCCAAGCTGCAAGAAAAGAAGGACACTGAAAATACAAAGAAAGATACCCAGAAGTGGTGCGACTTCCATAAGAGCCCTTGGCATAACACTGTTGACTGCCGCTCAAATCAGTCACTGGTGGATGAAGTGAAACACTCTAAATTAGATGCAGGTTCTGACTCTGAGTCATAACTAGAAATTTGAATATAGATCATTGACGTGGAACCCAATTCCACCATTGCTACCACCAAGCTCCATCTTGGTGAACCAGACGAGCCAGAAGAAGGCGAGTACCTCTTCCATTCACATATGTGGGTAAAAGGCACCCCACTACACTTCATCATTGATAGAGGTAGCCAAAAGAGCCTCATCTCAACAAAGGTTGTCAAGTGGTTGGTAGGGGTAATTTTAAGGATGGAAATTTATTTTAAAATGTAGAAACCTTGGCAAATCTTACTAATCCTTCATATGCCAACTATAAATGTTTGGCGATATTTTTGTAAAAATATTCAAATTTCTAAGGATTTTATATAGTTTGTATAAAATTTTGGCGATTTTTAAGGTAAAATAATTTTATCCTATTGAATTTGGGCGAATCATTTTTAAAATAACGAATCTTTTTTTGGGTAAAACCATGGAAAATTAGCCCATGAGCGAAATGTAGCCCCTAAAATCATCCCTGGTGGTTTGCCTTGTCGACAACAACACACCCACAACCCTACACCATTGGATGGTTCCGCCAAGGAAGAGATCTCTGCATTGGCCAATAGTGTTGATTGTCATACGACATCAAGCCCTTCAAAGACAAGGTTTTGTGTGATGTTTCTCCTCTAGAAGTTTGTAATGTTCTCTTGGGCGAACCTTATTTATGGAAATGTCATGTTATATATGAGTCTAGGCCTCATAGTTTTATTATTACTTTGAAGAGGAAATTGTAGAGGATACCCAATGCAGTCCCTCCTAGTGCTATTTCCTTGATCTCTGCTAAGCAATGTAGGAAGGTCATCTCTCAGACCAGGAAATTTTTCTTCTTCATGATTCACTCTCAGCGTGAGCGAAAGATCACATCCACATCTAGGGCCTCCATGGAAGATCTCTCCATACAATAGAATAAAGTGGATAAGTTTGTGGAAGAATACTCAAATATCTTCTCATCTCCTACCGGGGTACCTATGCATTACCAGGTCAAGCATCCCATCGATCTGACCCCAGGCGCACCACTACCCAATGGGCCAGTATAGCATTTCTCTCTATTAGAAAATGAGTAGATCAAGAGGCGGATCCAAGAACTGATCCACAAGGGGCACATACATCCCATCTCATCATCTGGTGGGATACCAAGTTTTTTGGTGCAGAAGAAAGACAGGACCTTGCGACTCTGCATTGATTTCAAGGCCCTAAATAAAATCATAGTCCGAAATCGATAACCGATTCCCCGAATTGACGACCTCCTTGATCAACTCACAGAGGAATAATACTTCTGTAAGATTGATCTAAAGTTTGGCTACCACTAGGTCCCAATAGAACAAACAGATGTATGGAAGACCACCTTCAAGTCAAAAGAAGGTCTTTTCGAATGGCCGGTCATGCCCTTTGGTTTGAAAAATGCTCCAACAACTTTTATGAGGATGATGGATGATATCCTATGACCTTTTACCAATACTTTTTTAATGGTGTATTTGGATGACATCCTCATCTACAACAAGACTTGGGAATAACACTTGTATCATATTCAATAGGTTCTGCACACCCTACGACACCACAAACTATATGCAAACTTGGAAAAATGCTCCTTCGGCATGGACATGGTCCATTACTTAGGCTAAATCATTGATGGACATGGTGTGCATGTGGATCCATCCAATATCTAGGTCATCCATGATTGGCCAGCCCCAACCACACTCACTCAAATTCAAAGATTCTTGGGCCTCACCAATTTCTATTGCAAGTTTGTGTTGGGATTCTCTCATTCGCATGGGCCCTCAACCAAGTAACCAGGGGTGGCAGTATGGAAAAAATTGTGTGGGTTCTATACCAACATCAAGCCTTCGATGAATTGAAGAAGCGCTTGTGCTCATCCACTGTACTTTCATTACCAGACTTGCAACATCCCTTTGATATCGATACAGATGCTTTATACTATACTGTGGGCATCGTTCTCACTCAACACGGCCACCTTGTGGCATATCATAGTGAGACACTATCAGATGTATTCTGTAAGTACCCTACTTACGACAAAGAAATGTACTCCATTGTGAAAACTTGTTGCCAGTGGAGACATTATATTCTTGGGAGGGAGACAGTCATCCACACTAATCACAATCCACTACAGTTCATGTAGACCCAAGGAAAATTGCAGAATGACCGCCATTAGAAGTGGTCCACATACATAGAACAACTCCATCTCAATATCAATTATAAAACATGAAGTAGCAACTAAGTTGTTTATTTCCTCAGTTGACCTCCAGTCGCGACACTCACGATGGTGCTAGAATCTTGCAACCACAAGACCTTCAGATGGCCCCACCTCTATGGGACAGACCCTGACTTCTCCACCACCTACCAAATGTTGGGATCCAACTCAGTGGTTGCTAATTTCCATATTCAAGATGAGTTTTTGTGCCATATGGGCCATATCTGTATTCGATCAAGCGAGCATGTGAAGCTTATTTGGAAAGATCACTACCGTCAGGTGGTAGGAAACTTTGGCATCTAAAAGACAGTGGTAGTTCCATAGAAACATTTCCACTCTCCGAAACTTCAACAGGATGTCGACAAGTATATCAAGTTCTGCAACGCCTGCGCTATTTACAAATCGACCACTAAGAAACATGGCCTCTACACCCCTCTGTCTACTCCTGACAGGATGTGGGAATCCATCTCAATGGAATACATGTCGGGCCTCCTGTCCAACAAGAGGGGAAATGATTATGTTTTTGTGGTTGTTCATCGCTTTTCCAAGATGGCGATTCTAGCTGCCTGCAAGAAGAACATCACAACAGAAGCCACTTCCAAGATCTTCTTTTAATGAGTATGGGTACATTTTGGGATCCCAAAAACCATTATCTTAGAGGGTAACAGTCAGTTTCTTAGCACATTATGGTCGAGTCTCTGGTCACTGTTGTATACCAAGCTCACCAAATCCACTGCCTTCCACCCCTAGACAGATGGCCAAACTAAGGTCATCAATCAGATGATCATACATATACTGCGCATGTACAATTCAAAAAAAACCCGCACATTGGATGAGAGTCTTCCCTATGTCCAACATAGCTACAATCGAGCAATGCATAGATCAACTGGCCACAACACCTTTCAAGTGGGGTTGGGATTCCAACCATTGGGCCCCATGTATGTTTCACTACCCATGGTGACCACCTCAGCCGAATCATCCCCTACTCTTCCAGAAGATGACAAATCCACCCGCTTCATTGAGCGGATCTAGCACATCAACCAATAGGTTCAGGATATTCTACATAAGTCTAATTCCAAGTACACGCAGCTCCATGATCAACATCGGGTGCCACATAAGTTTCAGGTGAGAGAAAAAGTTTGGTTGCACTTGCAAAAAGAACGCCTTACAGGGCCCCATCGGAAGCTTCACCCACTCTTTTATCAACCATACACCATCACCAAGGTTGTGGGTGATAATTATTTTGAGCTCAACATTCCCCCTTTCCTTGGCCCACACCCATTCTTCAACGTGGCTCTACTTCAGCCATATTTCCCACCATTATTGGACACCTCAGAGATAGCAGAGGAGTTGACACCAAAAGAGATCATCCCTGAATGCACGCAAAAGACATCAAGTGATAATATTGTGGACACACATATCAAGGTCACTTGACAACAAAGGATCCAGCTTTATCGAGTCGTCAAGGCAAGGCAACTCCTGCACCAAGGAAAGTGGCTCACCCAGGCCCAAATTCAACAAAAATTTTCTCATCTGATGGAGGAACTCAACGCAATGGAGAAAATTGCTTCCAAAGGAGGTAATATTGATTTAGGTGAATATCGGTGGCCACCCACCTTTTCCAACTCGCTCAAAACAGTTTTATGGAAATTTTGGCAATTTACTATTATTAGCAGTTTTGAACTTCTCGGGTCATTTTGAGGGCCTAAATGAAGGGGTTTTGGGATATATTTTCTTAATGATATCCAAAGACTCTAATTGATCCCCCAAAATGAATCTCCATGACGATACGTTTTCAATGAGCTATCGTGCAACTAAAACAAAGATTGTATGGAAAAGTTACAACCCTGGGAAGTTGATGTACTAACTTTCCCAAACGGGGCCCACCTGACTTTTGGCGCTTCATCTCGTAGGGTTAGGTTTTTGGATGTCTAGGGTTTTTGAGATTCCTCTTTATTTTAAAAATGAATTTAGAGCCTAATTGTAATCATCTTCTTGCGAATGAGTGCAACTATCACATCTCTTCTCAGAGATAAGCTGCCACCATTCCAACAATCTTGTTTTCCACTGCATTTTACAGTTTCAACTTATTTTCTTATTGAATAGAAAACCAATTTTACTTTATCCATGTTATTCTGTTTTAAGAATATTTTAATAATATGCATTCATTTAATTCTTCTCATAAAATCCGGATCAATATTTCAATGATAAACTCATATGTATACATGGCCAAGACAAGTTGATCTAATCTATTAATAAACCAAAAATAATTCTACAAAAAAATTGGAAAATCCCAACATGGGTAACAACTCATCAATCCTAAAATACCAATCTCATGGTGAATTCATTATCCCATAGGGGGCCTTCTTCAATCTACAATCATGGGTATCTCATCGATGTACCTTGAAACCTCCAAAAACTAAAGCAAAAGACTCAACGAGTGTCAGACAATTGGCTTAGGTTGATGGATAGTTGGTTGTCATTGATGTCAACCATTGGAGAGTGATATTGTAGATTGATGTCAACCCTTAGTGATTGATGTCAACCCTTAAAGAAGACTAGTAGTGAATTTCAGTAGCACAAAGGCATGGGTAAAAAACTCGAGTCTCTTTGAGGTATAAGGGCATGAAGATCAATAAATTTACAAGTAAGACTATTCTAGATGGATAGTACATGTCATTCCATTTATGGTGATATTTGGAACGTCACATAACTCCTCACGGTTAGAGAGTAACGACTTTGTGAAGTTGGAGAACCCTCATGAATTATCTAAAAGCCCCTGGAAGGTCAAATAAGTCAAATTACTCTAGAAACTCCTAGAAGAAGTCGATTAGTCAAAGTGGGTTAAACTAGGAGTTTATCATGGGTATAGTTGTTGTATTAAGAAAATAATTAAAAATAAATTAGTTGCAATAATAATTTGTGAGTTTGGTAATTATGGTAAAATAATTGCGATGAGAAGATTGAATAGTCAAAGTGGTTGACCAAGAAATAAATTAAATAACAAGGTGGTTGCAACAAGAAGTTAGCTAAGGGAAAAGAAGCTATGAATTGAATAATTATATAAAAGTTAGTTGAAACAAGAAGTTTTGAGTAAAGAGAAATTATTTAAATAATAAAGTAGTCAAAGTGGTTAAGTGGACAAAGTGGCTAAGTGGACAAAGTTGGTTAAGTGGACAAAATGGTTAAGTGGAGAAAGTAACTAAGTGGACAAATTGGTTAAGTGGACATGGTGGCTAAGTGGACAAAATGGATAAGTGGACAAAGTGGCTAAGTGGAAAAAGTTGGTTAAGTGGACAAAGTGGCAAAGTGGACAAAGTGGTTAAGTGGATTCTTCTAGAGGAAGCTACTTGGAGAGTATAAATAAGAGAGCAAGGGTCTCCCATTTGTATCCATTTGAGAATATTGAATATCTACAAGGGACTGAAGTAACCAAAGGAGATATAAGGAGAATTTTAGAGGGAAGGTAAAGTAAAGAAAGCCAAAATTGAAGGGAGGATAAAGTCTTTTGATGATGCTTTCTAAGGTATGTTATTTACATGGCATCTCACCATTTTTGCAATAATTCTTTTTATACAATGATTCAGATAGCGAAATATGGAGGACATTGAGGAAACATATCCAAGTTGCTGTAATAAACATTTCAGCTTGTGGGTCATTTTATTTTTGGAGTTACTCTCTATGGAAAGTAGGGTTTGTGGCTAGTCTTGAAACTAGTCTAAAACAAGTGTTTTGGGTAAAAACGTCATAAATTCTTCATAACATATCCAAATTTAGTAAGACCAAATGTATTGGTTGTTGGGAACTTTAATTGTCTAAATAAATAGATAATTAAGGTGTTCAATATAAATTGTCAAACCCAGGGAAGTTTTGTTATTGTAAGGTAATTGTGCACAGTCTATGTTAGATTATGGAAGAAACACTAATCAAATTGCAGCAAGGTAAACTAAAGAAACAAAATTGAAAGGTTGAATACTTAACACAAGTTGCTGACACAGCTGGAGTTCTACAGAATTGAAATTACACTTGCATGATTGAAAACCTAAATTGATGGGTGTATAAGAATTCTGGATTATCTAATCTATCCTAATTTTCTATATCATGCTTGCAGAAAGAAGTTCTGTGCTAATTGCTGAAAGGAAACTTACTTAATTGCAGAAAGTGAATTAACACTTTTATTTTCTTTTACTTGAAGATAGAGATTTTAATCTAATGCAGAAAAGGGAAAGAAATCCTCCAACAGTATTCAACAATCGACTCTGACTCTCATGAGACACACTAATGCGAATTTAACACAAAAGAATCGACTGTAAAAACAAATGCATGCTAGAAATGATAAAAAAATAAATCATTCGAATCAAAGCAGTTTAATATGAAACATCAAAACAGAGGGGAGTCTGTGAGGAAGGTGGGCCCTTTCTTTCTCACTGAATCCACTTGAAAATAGGCTACAGTAGGTTAAAGAAAGTCAATTCACTTCTTTATTAATTCGTAAAAAGGGGTTCTGATACAATATGCTTCACTTCAATCTTTGTTCACAGCTAATCTTTGGTACCAATGATTACAAAAGATCTACTATTCAAAGATAGAGTCATTCAATTAAAACAGACTTAGAACAACCTTAAGAATCAAAGATTCTCAAGCTGTTCGTATGATATCAAGGATCTGTTATCATTACAAAATCTGTTAAATGATCTTCATCACCGGCGTGAGAAAAAATGTGTAACAGCTTTGAGGATTGGGCTTCATGGTCCGGATTTGCATGATAGACCATCTTCCAGGATCGATGGACATCTTTTGTAGCGGGTGTAATAGCTTCCAAAAAAAGTGCGCAATTGTTGTGGTCGTGTAACAACATGCAGAGTTGGCACACAACTGTATCAGCCGATGTAATAGCAACGACTTTTCTTCAAGACTTGGTTGTTGTACACATTTTAATAATTAGTTACACATTAATGGGTAAAATATGAGAAACGCTACCAATCAAACATGTTAAATGAATAAAATATAAAATCAAGATCAATGATTCATACCTTGGGAAAAAATATCTTAGAAAACATTTAGTAGATATTTAGCATAGAAATGGTAAGGTTGAATGAACAAAAGATATAGTGAAAAAGGGACATTCTAGGTCCTAACATGCCCCCCAACTGAAGACATTGCATGTCCTCATGCAAATGACATTCAAGCCTTACTCCGAGTCTAAGTTAAGGAGGTGACTTCTCCAATGGAAATTTGCTAAGACAAATCACAAAGTACCTGTATGGGAAAAACCTATGTGTACCCCCGACATATGCTATTTCAAAAGTCCATCTATGTTGCTTTGTCTTTAAGAACATAAGTAGTTTGAGTTGTTGGAGTTACAACTGGTAAGTGTAACAGAGGTTCTTCTTTTAAAGCTGTTGGTAAACCATCAACTACTTTATTACGTTGAGATCTCCTCTGCCCTACTGGTTTTTGTGGAGCAGTAAGGTCACATTATGTTTTGATTGAGAAATTGGTTGGTTCTTCAGCCTAACCATTCTTTGGGACTTTGAAAATTTTATATCCTGCTTGAAAGTAAATATCACCACATTGATAGCACATGTGCTCTCTATTCTCATTCATAACAGTGGAGGCATGTGTTAATATACCGAAAGTTGAGTTCTCTGAGTTTTTCTGTTGAGAAACCTACAAGTCCTTCATTAGGGAATCCAAATGTTCTTTTAGGTGAACATTTTCCTTCATTAATTCCGTAATCCTAGAATTTTCAATACCTTGTATCTTATTTTCAATCTGAGAAAATAGCTGAGCAAGTGGCACATCGTCATTATCCTCTCTAGTTTGTGTAACTGGTTCTTTTGTAGCAACTACTTCTGATATGACTGGTTCTTGTGTAATAGTCTCTTCCTGGTCAGTTGGTTCTTGTGTAACAACTAATTCTGGTATGATTGGTTCTTGTGTGACAGTCTCTTCCTGGGTAGTTGGTTCTTGTGTAACAACTAAGTTCGGGGAAGAGGTTGGTTCTTGTGTAACAGTCATGTTGTTGATAACCGAGGATAATGGATGAAGAATGGTTAATGTTTGTTCCATATTCTTCCATATGACTGTTGCTTCAACAAACCTTGCTGACCTAGTTTTCCTCTTAGGTAATGTAGAGACGAAAACAAGGGATTTCCTTTTCTTATCCTTAGGAGAAGGAGGGTTCTCTTCAACAACCAAGCTAGGAGAAGGAGGGGTTTCTTCAACAAGCACACAAGGAGTATTTTTTGGGATGTTGGGGTCTGATATAATCTGTACATCATCACTTGGAGAGTGACACACAGAATCATCAAGCAAAGTCGATGATTCTACTGTAACTCGTGTACATTCGGCCTACAATGATAAAATGGTTTCTTGAAATTCCTTGCACAAGGTAAATCTTGGAATATGTACCTCCATAAAATCAGTTATCCACTCACTTGGGTTTGTATCATTGATGTCAAAATATGGAAGGGTCTGTGTATCAACAAAATTAGGACACTCTGTCACAACAATGTTGTTGATGCCTTTCTGAGATTTCCTTCTAGTTTGACATTTTCTTTTCTGAGATGATTCAAGGGAAGTGACAGTAGGGCAGGGATGATTTTAAGGATGGAAATTTATTTTAAAATGAAGAAACCTTGGCGAATCTTACTAATCCTTCATATGTCAATTATAAATGTTTGGCGATATTTTTGTAAAAATATTTAAATTTCTAAGTATTTTATATAGTTTTTATAAAATTTTGGCTATTTTTAAGGTAAAATAATTTTATCCTATAGAATTTGGGAGAATCATTTTTAAAATAGCGAATCTCATTTTTGAAAAAAAACATGGAAAATTAGCCCATGAGCGAAATTTAGCCCCTAAAATCATCTATGCAGTAGGGGATGGAATGACTGTTGCAACAATAGGAGGGTTTTGAGTTGTTTCTGATGCAATTTTGCTAGTGCTTCTCTGAGAATTGCTTCTAGTTTGATGTGTGAATTTCTAAGACAATTTAATGGTAGTGACAGTTGGGGCTAGAATGGCTGTTGCAACAATAGGAGGACTTTGAGTTGATGCTGGTTCAACAGGAGAAGAAGTCGATGTACTGGCAATTACAGTGGGGGCTTGAATGACTTTTGCAACAAACCTTTCTGACCTAGTTCTCTTCCTCGGTAAAGTAGGAACATAAGCAAGGGTTTCCTTTTTCTTTGGTTTAGGAGTAGGATGGAGTTCTTCAATGACAGTTGTCACAGCTGAGGGATGAGACTCGTGACTTGGTTTAGGGATTGTGTTTTTAACTGTTGCAGCCGAGGGCTGAAGCTCATGAGGATCAATCACATCTGTATGAATAGGGTCTGGTTGTTCTGGATCAACACTATTGAGGGGTTTCTGAGCAGTGTGAGAGTTGTTTTTGATTTTGTGTTTGGAATTTGGAGTTGACTTACTGGAAGTTACAGTCGAGGTTTTAACTACTGGTGTATTCAAAGGTACAAGATTTGGGTGCTTTGGGTTGGCTATAACAACAGGCACATCAATTGGCTATTCTTCCACTTTAGGTAATGGATCATTAGGAATTCCCATTCCTCTATGAATCAACAACCCTATCAATCTGTGATTGGAAAGACAATTCATGGGATGCTTCGATTTCTTAACAAAGTGAGACATATTATGAAAGGAATGAAGAAGATAATAAGGGATGTTTATTAGCTTCTGATGTCTTAAATGTGACGGTAGTATAAAATCATAAAAATAAACTACTTGATATCTTCCTTCGCATGTAATGTACCTCTTTACAAATTCTGATACTTTCCCCCATGGTTCTGGTAAGGAACTTACATCTGCACCTCAGCCCTTGGTCTGAACTTTCTCACCATCCATTAGAAAACCCTTCTGTGCTTCAGGAAGGTGTGCTTTTCTGTTAAACCATCATTTTCCTGTGGTCGACAACCCTGTCACAACAACCATGGTTTCCTCTGTCACTGGAATTCTCACCCCGTGCACCATTCAATACCCTTCTGTGAGATTCTGAATGAACTCCAACACCTCTATTTCATTAAACCTCTGTAGCTTCTTGAAATAAGAAATCCAGCCAACCTACAGAAAGATTTGGTAAACATTTGGGTGTAGTAGCAACACATCTAGATTTTCCAGCTCATACCTCATAGCTGATCCTCCCATGATGTCGTTTAAGAGTCTAACAATCACAAAGGAGGAGAAACCGACACCTAAACCATAGACACAATAAGTTCGAACGTGGATTGCATAAAGAACACAGTGTCATAGCGAAAATAAGTTTGGTTGAAAGGTGGCAGAGGTGGTTATAAAATGGGATTTTGATGTTATGTCGGTGTAGATTTTCTTTCCCCCCCCAACTAATTTGATTGGATCGTGGTGTAATGAATTTAGGACAACCAAAAAATAAGCATTGAAGCTTGCTTCCATATCTACATCACTTTGAAATGTAAGACTAGTCATGTACCTCATAACTTACTGCATGAACTGACCTGTCGGAGTAACTGCATTCTCCAACTGCCATCTGATCTGCGTGGAATAGCTATAATGATGAGAGATGGCTCTGGAACATGAGAAATTATGATATGACAAGTGGAGCATAGGTGGAGTCCTTTCATTGGTTGATCAATGAGAAATCTATGGATGTGGAATCAAGTAATGATGAAGCAACATTTTCTGTCAAAGAGAGTGGAAAAGATAACAGTGGAAGTGACAAAACAATAGTGTTTCAGCATTGAAAAAAATGGCAGAAATGCAAAAAATGGGTGAAGCGATATGAAAAATAGCGAAAAGGAATAACAATGGTAGGTGTATCAGCATGTATTTTTGGCTGGAATAGTAGAATTAGGCGTAGAAACATATAAATCGACCAAAAGGGTGTAACAACATGTAAGACAAAATAGTTGGGAAAAATGGTGTAACAACATGTAAGACAAAATAGTCGAGAAAAATGGTGTAACAACATGTAACTCAGTCGAACACATAATCACTTAGTTTTTAGGAAGTTTTTTCAACTTCCAGAAACTAATCCTTTGCCTCCTGCCACTTTAATCTACCTTTCTTTTCATCAATCCATCTGCACACAAGTGACTGCCGGATACTCTTCTAGGCTGAATTTATTAAAAAAAAACATAATTTTTTTTGGCAAAAACATAAAAAATTCAAATTTGCAGAGTTTATTTATATACAAGGTTTTATTGAAAAACGAAAATTTCTAAGGTTTAGAAGGGGAAGGAGAAGGTTCTGTTCCCTTTAAAAATTGGTAATCTTTATCAGCTGTACATCTAGATTTAAATTATTCCTTGGAAAGTGGACCTTGATATAGGTGCAAGTGATGACCATTTGCAAGTAACTGTGTATTGGATCCATCAATAGTGATCAACCTGACTGTCCCATTGGGAAAAACAATGTCTACCTCATAAGGTCCTAGCCATCGTGTACGCAACTTACCCTGGAATTCTTTAAAGTGCGAATCATACAATAGAGCAAAATATCCCTTTTTGAACAATTTCTTCTTAATGACTCGGTCATGCCACTTGGTTCTCTGTTGTTGAATCACTGTGGTTTGATGAATATCATCCAAACGCTTTTCATCCAGCTCATTTAGCTATTGCAGTCTGGTCTTTTGTGCCATAGTCATGTCTAGATTGACTACTGATGTAGTTCTTAGGGTCTTGATTTCAAATTCAATGGGAAACACAGGGCTCTTTCCATATACCAGTTCATAAGGTGAAAAACTAGTTGTGTTCCTCCAAGTTGTTCAATAAGTCCATATATCTTCATGCAATCTGTCATACCAATCCCTACGATGTTCCCTCACTTTCTTTGTAAGAATATCTTCTATGACTTTGTTTGTACTTTCCACCTGTCCATTACCTTGGGGATGGTATGGAGAAGTTGTTCTATGCAAAACATGATGTTTAATGAGTAAGGCTTCAAACTTATGTGATGTGAAAGGTGGTCCCCCATCAGTTACTAATTATCTAGGGACTCCAAGCCTAAAAAATATATCTTCAAATAGGAATGTTAAGACAACTTCTTCTGAGGCCCTAATGAGTTCTTTTGCCTCTACCCACTTGGTCATGTAATCTGTGCAGACCAATATATAGATTTTCTGATTAGAAGGTGGGTTAATAGGCCCTACAAAATCCATGGCCCATCTATCAAAAGGATCTAACACAAATTGAGGCTAGAGAGGCATCTCATCCCTATGGTTTGGTTGATCCATGCTTTGGAAATGGTCACAAGCTTGGACATACTTCTTTGCATCTTGAAATATTGTGGGCCAAAAATAGCCCATCCTTATATTTTTATGCCCATTTCTTTTATCAACAAAATGACATCCACAAGGGCCATCATGTAAATCTTTAAGAAGATCATAAACTTCATCATCCCTCAAACATCTTCTGATTTCTTGATCCATGGCTGTGTAGAAAAGATATCCCCCTATCCAACTATACTGAGCTCTCTTCTGAATAATCTTCCTTCTTTCTCGGGGAGATAGATGTGGAGGTAATTTCCCTGCAACCAGATAATTAGCAATGCCTTCATACCAAGGTGAGTGAGAAGATAGTGCAAACAAATGTTCATCTGGAAAGGAATGATCTACAGGTGAATTATCATCATTTATATGCAACCTTGAGAGAAAATAAACAACCACATTTTTTTTCCTGGTCTATCTACTATAGTGATGTCAAACTCTTATATAAATAACAACCATCTTGTTACTCGAGCATTAGTAATAGTTTTATTCATCAAATATTCAATTGTTGTATGGTCGGTATGAATAAAATCAGGATAACCAGTGATATAATGCTTGAATTTATTGATCGCATAAACTACTGCCAAGAATTTTCTTTCAGTAACTATATAATTTAACTCCACAGGAGCCATGTTCTTGTTGATATAGTAGATAGCATAGGGATATTTATCTTCCTATTTCCCTAGCACTACACCAATTGCAGTGTCTGGGGCATCTGAAGAAATATGAAAAGGGAGAGCCCAATTGGGCCCTCTCAAAATGAGAGTTGTAGACAACTTATATTTCAGATCTGCAAAAGACAATTCACAATTGTCAGTCCAATGAAAGTCAACATCTTTTGTTAATAGAAAAAATAAGGGAGAGGCAAGTTTGGAATTTTTTTTAATGAATCTCCTGTAATATTCAACATGCCCTAAAAAACTTCTTACCTCTTTCTGAGTTGATGGGGTTGGAATGTCCAAAATTACTTAGTTTTTGGCTGGGTCTACCTGAATTCCTGCATAAGAAATGAAGTGTCCCAACACCACACCTTCACTCATCATCATATGACACTTTTCTGTACTTAGAGAAAAATGAGACTGCATACATCTTTTGATCACTTTTTCCAAATTAGACAAAGCTTCATTGAAATCAGTACCATAAGGTGTAAAGTCATCCATGAATATTTCCATATGGTCATTCACCATATCAGAGAAAATACCAATTACAACTCTCTGGAAAGTGGTTGGTGCATTACACAAGCCAAATGGGAGAACTTTGTAGGAAAATCTACCCCAAGGGCTAGTAAAGGTGGTCTTATATTGGTCCTGTGGAGCGATTTTTTTCTGGTTATAGCCACTAAATCCATCTAGGAAAGAGAAAACGTTTTCTCAGATAGGTTGTCTAGAACTTGATCAATAAATGGAAAAGGGAAATGATCCTTCTGTGTGGCCTTATTAAGGGATCTATAGTTCACAAAAACTCTCCATTTACCATTATTTTTAGGTACGATAACCAACGGTGAAACCCACTCACTGTCTGATATAGGGTAGATGAATCCAACATTTAAAAGTTTCTGGAGTTCTTCCTTAACAATCTCTTTAAGATTAGGGTTCATCCTCCTTTGGGGTTGAAAAATGGGTTGGCATTCTTCCTTGATGAATATATGGTGGGTGTATAGTTCAGAGGAAATTCCTTTCATATCCATGTAATCCCAGGAAAATGCTTCCTTATGCTCAATTAGTAACTTCATCAAACGACGAGTTTCAACAGAAGATAAGTCAGGATTGATGTTCAGGGTTTTTCCAGGTTCGATTTCTACAATGATGCTCTTAGAAATGACTTTAGGAAATAATTGATTTGTTTCAGTGTTTGTTGTTACAACTAAATTAACTTGATTTAAAACAATCTCAAAGAATATTTCTGGGCTCATTCCTTCCTGGGGAATAGGGTCGAAGATTCTACTCAATTGGTGGTGCGTTTTTTGTGTAACAACAGAGGGGTAATTGATAAAGATATTGATTATTTCATCCTCTATCTTGTCTTTTAAACTTAGGGATTTTCATATGGTTAACATAGGTAGATATCTTTCATCCTCAATGTCCAACCATACAAAATTTTTGGGTTCAACACTGTGCGTAGCATGAGGATAAAGGGTAATTTTCTTGGTATCATAACCATCAAAGATGGTCATTGAACCAGATCTACAACCAATGAAAGCATCAACTATAGCTAACCATGGTCTTCCAAGAATTAGAGGGTGTCCCCCCAAATAGGTTTTGTGTTGCAATATGACAAAATCAACAGGATACTCTCATGAATCAACCGAAATAACTAGATCATGGATTACTCCTTCTAGTCTGATAGTAGAACAATCAAAAAATTCTAAAACAATACGAGTAGGTCAGACTTGCATTATGAGTTGTAGCAATTGTGTAGTCTCTATTGGCATAATGTTAATTGTTGCCCCTAAATCAACTAACACATGGGGAATAAATGTCTGTCCAATTTTGACAGTGGCTGTAGGATTTCCTGGGTCGCCATATTTAATAGGTGGGGTTTTCCCTAACATCAATTCAAACAATTCTCCCACTACATGTACTATGAGGGGGTCCCTAGGTTTTCTTCCAGGTCTTTTGATACAGAGGTCTCTCACAGTCTTCACATAAATAGGGACATCCCTAATCGCTTGCATTAGTGGAATGTTAACATGCAAATTTTGCAATTCTCCTAAGATATTGAAGGATGGTAATTCCATAGTTTTGGTAATTTCCAGTCTTTCAGGGAATGGGGGGTCTGCTAATTCTATGATAGGTTGGTCAATTTCTTCTGTATCAGCAGATGGTTTTTCCCCCGATTCCTTGTCTGATTATGAAGATGGAGCATCTTCAATTATTGGCTCGACTATTCTCCCTAATCTTAACTTTATCTCATCACAAGGCATAGGAGTAATAGACAGAGTTGTCACATTGTGTATATAAATATTTTGAATGGCCTTATTATTTGGATTTGGGTTAGGTTTCACATGCATCTGAGGTCATAAGGGAGGATTGTTCTATGGGGCATTGGGAGGTAAGTGCAGTTGTTGTTGCTGCTACTGGGGTTGGAACTATTGTTGATAGGGGTTCGGTTGGTGATGGTTTTGATAAATAATTTGTTTTTGAGGGCCTGTCCAATATGGGTTCCATTGCCCATGGTGATTCTGTTGTTGGGGCATAGGTAACCATGGATTGGGATCCTGATAAGGAGGGGGCATATGATTTGGAGGGGGGGCATTCATCTGGCCATATTGAAGCTGATTGTTCATATTATTCCAATAATTAAGTGTTGTAGGAGAGAATTGAGGGTTTGTACCTTGAACTCATGGATGCCATTGTCTCCTCTGTGTTATTAGATAGGTAGCCTTCACTTTCTCATTAGTCTCCTTCATTGATGCTTTTACACCTGTTAAGGAGGGACATTTGTCAGTGGGATGATCTAATTCACAAATAAGACATACCTGGACATTGTTCAGTGGGCACTCCCTTGGTGGATGTTTGTCTCTACATTTTAGACAGAAAATGGACAATGCCCATTCTGATTCTTCTTGTTTCTGTTTGATCTGCAGAGTATCAATTTGTGAGGCAAAAGAGTTAATCATTTCTGTTTTTAAATCTTCTAATAGATTACCTATTTCCTCTCTTATTTCCCCTCCATTGGTTGATTTCTATACCCTTGAAAAAGTGGCATCCCTGGTAGCTGACTTATTCCTTGTAGATCCTTGAGAGGATCTCTTCCAAAGATTTACAATTTCTTCATAGGATTCCTTAGATATATCTCCCTTGCCAAGCATATTCAACATATCTAAACAATCATCTCTAACTCCTTTCAGAAAAATAGTTTTCAGAATTTCCTTACTCACATCTATATGTCCAAACCTTTGTAGATTATATTGGAGTCTCTCCATNCGTTCCCTCGTTTGGAAGTAGTCTTGGTATTTGTTCAGAAAAATTTCCCTTATTTGTCCCCATGTTGAAATATTCTCTCCTCCAAGGTTCATGAACCATCTTAATGCACTACCCTTCAATGTAGATGGAAACAATTTAAGTTTTTGTATAGTGGTGGTGTAGTCATAGATTCTACACAGAATATCAAATTCAAATATAAACTCATCTGGATCCTCGGTAGATAATCCATGGAAATTTGGCAGGGCTGAGAGAGGTATGTTATTCATAGGAGCCATCCCTTGTCTAGGAATATCAAAAATAGGAAAGACTAGGGTAGAGATAGTATTTTCATCATTTGCCTGATCTTCATTGTTCGATGGATTCTAACGATGTAATTCTATTAATGTTTAAGATAGTATTATATATGTTTGCATTTCATTAGATAACAATATCATAATCCAAGATCACTGAGAAATACACAATCATA
>JASDQU010225086.1:2693-17552 GCA_032191745.1 Picea mariana | reverse complement strand
AGAGGAATATGCTGCCCCACAAGAACCTACAACATAAGAAGCTATTGTAGACGTTATTCATACATGAGAATGTTGAAGTAGAACACATTCAATGGTATGAGTTTCTTGATTCATTCCATGGTTTAATGATGCATATATTTGTTCATATCTTCAAAGATGTTGCGAGCTACAAAGATTTTTTTAGAGAGATCTTATGGTCTTTTTCTACATTTCTCTCTGAGTGAAATTATTTAAGCAAGTCATAAATGGGAAAGTGATATTTATCAAACTTGTCTTAGCATATTCCAAGGTCTATCTTGAAACTTGAACTCCAACAATATGGAGAGGACCAAGCTATTTTCAATATGTGTAAACCATTAATATGATAATCATTTTTTGATTTATTCACACATCTTACATAGGGTCATTATTCTTAGGATTATTCTGGTGTCTTACACTTTTTATAAATCCAAAGTTCCAATCATTTTGACCTCTTTTAATTTATTATTTAAAAGTTGGGGATTATGGCCTCTAAAATATCCGACCTACTTTTCAAGGCCCATCTTTGTATTCATGCATACAAGAAGAGCCATCGTTCTTTATCATCTACACCACACATTTTGTGAAGCTACAAGTATGCAATTGTGTTTCCCTTACTCTAGAGGGTCGTGGGTTGAAAGGATAGGTTGTGATCGTGTAGCGGAATCTCATTGATATTATCACCACTAATATACCTATGGAGTTAAATCTAACACCATTCCAATTATCACTCATTGAAAAGTCATCAGAATGGAAATTTGTTCACCTCTCATCTTTTGGAAAAGCTTAAAACATATACTCTGTCCCCGAATAACAAGATTGACCTAAATAGTAGTTGTTCATAAAAGAGCTATATCTCTATCTTGTTTGATGGAAACTATAAAAACTTCTGAAAGCTACTTTTGATGAAGCCCTGACAATAAAACCACTCTTTGTGTTACAAATGCATACTTTATACCCTATGCTTTGTTTCTTTGTTACTCTACCCCTCTAAGAACCCTGTACATTTTGGAGTTTTATAAGTATCATAGTGCCAAAACCAATATCAGAATTTTCTTGTCAAAGATCAAAATAAAATGCTCGTTTATTCCATAATCATAATCATACATTGCCTTCTCCTCCAACCAAGCAAAACAAAATTGTCTTGTTAAAGAAAGTCACATAAATCCAATAAATGAACTATCTCCTTATGACTCAGATTTTGCAAGCAATTCCATTTCGACTGCATAAGATATCAAGGAAATTGTTTGGGTCTAAAAAGAAGTGACCCCTGTGAGAATTATTGAAGGTCACATTTTTTCAAACAGAGGTATGCATATGCATGGATAAGTTAAGTTTTGAAGGAATGTTTTATCTCTCGTTGTAACCTTCATTCCTCGCGAGATACCCTGAAGAAGTATTCTTAACAATATTATTGTCTCAACCTTTGAGAATTTAAAAAAAAACTCAAATATATTCTTCAAGCTTTAAATAGAATTCGCTTGCAAAAGTTGTAAAGATACAGGACTGTCTACAAAATTGTATTGTAGGTTTGCATAAAGGAATTATAAGTTTAACAAGAAACATTACAAGAAGTACTACCATTATTGTGAACCAAAACAATTCATTGGTATCACAAAATGAAACTTACAGGATTCATGATACATTTGTATTGAAGCTTGAGTTTCAAATTTGAATTTCGAACGAGTACGAGCTATAGGATATCAACATTTTTAGTTATTGAAACAAAATATAAGGTAGAGGAGAAGTATGAATTCAAGCGACAAGACTCTTTTCATAAAGCATTTTAAAAAGGTTTGTTTTTATCATAAATTTTAAAATTAATAAATTTAAATAAATTCAAAAAATATTGTTTTTCATGGCATACTATTGATTAAAAGAATTGAGGAATTGAGAGCTTATTCTTAGAAGAGCAATTTATAAACAATAAATTAATAAATAAATAATCGGTATTTAAGTTTATTATAACATTTTAAAATTAAAATTAAGTTTAATTTTATTATAAATTTTATAAATTTGGAAATTAATAAATCTAAATATATTCAAAAAAATATTGTTTTTCATGATATAAGAATTGAGAGCTTATTCTTAAAAGCCTAGTTTATAAACAAAAAATTAATAACTAATCAATGTCAATCTATCTCATAACAATTTTATTATGATAATATTTCTTTAATACATTTAATCTTAATATAGTACACTACAGTTAATATGTATAATAAAATTTATAAATAAAACTTTGCATTTAAAAAAAGTTTATGAAATATTTTCTGGGGAACAAATATTCATGCATAATCTACTAATTTAAGGCAACCAAGACAACCTCATGTTGAATGAAAAAAATGAACCAAGGAAATAAGTAACAGGAAAGAGTTTTCTGCCAATTAAGGGCCGCATTCCTCGTTCTCATGACTCCCAGCAGATATTGGGACTAAACATGAACAAATCCTGAGAAACATTATTTGAATATTTCATAGCTTACTCATTTAACAACTCCAAGAAAATGAAAATGAAGAAAGTGAAAAAAACTCCAAAAATTAAAATTCAATTTAATAATCATGAAAACAATTTAGTATTGATGCATTTATATTTACTATTACTATCTCACCAACCAACCTGAACCTGCGTTCATGTTAAACCATTGACACATTTGACAAGCATCCATAATCGTGATAAAATTGGCTTAGTTGAACCATTGATGCATTTGGCATTTCATTATGGCAAGTGAATGATCATTGCAAAGTAAATAATTGGAAAACAAAATGATTTCTACCTTCTATGTTAATGTTATAATAATAAAACTAATGAGTACTAAATAGTAAAGTCGTCCATTATTCTTAAAGTTTTGGGTAGACGTTGTGAGTTTTCTAGAGGATCCATTTTGGCACGTAAGGTCTGGCAAGTTTTTTTTTTTTTAGTATAGATAGCATATATTTACCTTGTGCTTCGATTTGGATCTGCACATGTTTCTGAATTTGTTTGATCAGAGAAAATCCAAGCAGTGTCATAAGATGGCATGAATGTTTGCATACAAGTGAGCTATACCTATCAAGATTGGTATTGGGTTTATTCACGTTGAGATGGACCAAGAATTCATAAATGCTAGCCTAGTAAAGGTTTTGATTTTAGTATTTTAATTATGTTTTGCATACTGGTACCTATGTAAACTTTGAAGAACACTTGGATATGCACAGTAAACTTTGAACAACACGTGGATATTACAAGCATAATATATATAGAGTGGAAAGCATAATATATACAACATATTGCAAGTCAAAATAAATAATTAATGGAAATCATTGGTAATTGATTACTCACTGGTAGTTATGGACAACTCCTTGTACTTTCCGCACGTTTCATTACTAGTTAAGAAAGAACTTTCCGCACGTTTCATTACTAGTTAAGAAAGAAAATTCTGACAACTGACTGCTAGATGAGGGGCGATGAGAATAAACATTGACAAAATATTTGGATTGTTGAGAGACAAGAGGAGTGGAGTGGTTGTTGCTATGAAAGAATTTTACTCAATTCTATTCTATTCTTGTTATTGTTATTCTTGTTATTGTTTGTTTGTTGTGTGAGAGAGAATGCAAACGGTTGAGATTTGGTAGCTTGGAGATACTTCTGCTTCAGCAACGCTCAGCGTGGGGATGTGACCAAGCAAAATTTCTCAAGAGTTTTTATACTGATTTTATAATGTGTTTTTATAAAGTGACTTTATAAAGTTGGGTCTTTTAATTTTTTTAATGTAAAAGTGACTTTATGATGTTTTGAGTCACTTTAACGAATGATTAAGTCGTGACCATTGATCTCATGAGGGAAAGATCTAATCTTCACTGTCAATCTCATTGGAAGACCAAGGGTTCGGGCAGTTACATTTAAAAATTGATAAAAGACAACTCATTATGACAGGAGGGCGCACTTTTTGAGGAGAGTTTGAGGGAAGCTCAAGAGGCACGATTTCCAAGAGATTGTATTTACTTGGAGGAAGAGAGTTTCAGTAGCTAGAGTTGGCATGCATCCCTAGGAGGATTGGAATGCACTTCTAGACAGCTTCAACATCAGTGGAGGCCATACAATACAGATTGGAGGAGGTCGTACAACACCTTTTTGCTTGCCTTACAGCTCCAGCTAGCTCATAAATTTTTGCTGAGTATTGTCACAAATTTCTAGGAGATTTCCTGCTGATAATAAATCCGTATAGTGAAGTATGGATCTGTAGATTGTACCTATTTATGGGCATGAAAAACAAGAAATATATCTGTTGTTAGTGATTGTACAGTCCATACAAGTTGAATTGGAAGTCAGTTTTTGATTTCAGACTGTGTTGCTATGGATATACATGTTGTTTTTTGTTCTGATAGGGTGAAAGTACAGATGATAAATGTTGATTGAAAGCTACTATTGTACTCAAAAATTTTCCGTAAGTTGAATAAATAAACTTTCTCCTCAATTCTGTCTTCTTTTCTGAGAAATTCTTCTTCGGGTTTTGCCCAGAGTTTTGGTGCTAAAAGTGTGATTATGTCACTGTTCATGAGTATTCCACTGTTGTTATATTTTAGTTTTCTTAGTTGTTTGTATTTCAGCCCATAGGCCAATATTTGCATGTTGTTATATTGCTAAGATTGGTGTACAACTATAGAAAGATGGAATTTGTTATTAACTAAGTGTGGGACTGATATATACATATTTTAACATGGTATCATAGCAGGTGCTCTGAATTTCAGTGGGCAACATTTGACACTTGGGACACCAAGTGATTTGTTGGTGTGTTTGCTTGAAGAAGGAAAAAAAGGTTCTTTGTCAGGTGGATAAAGATGACTTCTAGCATCAGTTTTGAAGATAGATTGGAGGGGGTCTCGAACTACCTGCAGTGGAAGGTTAGAGTCAGGAGTGTTCTCAAGGAGAACAAATTGTGGTCATTTGCTAACACCATTGTGCCTGTAACTGCTTCAGATCCCACAACTCTTGATGTTCATGAAGTGAGGGAAGACAAGACTCAGAGAATCATCTTGGATGGGATCAAAGACCACCTTATCCCACACTTGGCTGAGAATAAGACAACCAATGAAATGTGGGTTGCAATGAAAGGATTGTATGAGGCTAAGAACGAGAACTTGAAAATGGCTCTCTAGGACAAACTCCATGGAGATAGGATGATCAAAGGAGAGAGTGTGGCCACCTACCTCACCTAGATTTCACAAGTGAAGGACGAGTTGGCAGCTGTTGGAGAATTCATTCCTGACTCAGAGTTGGTGTGGATAGCCCTCAAAGGCTTCACTAAGGAGTGGGATGTTTTCATCAACTGTGTGGTGGGGAGAGAGAAGCTCCTTGACTGGAGCATATTATGGGATTATTTTACATAGGAGGAGATCTAGGAGGGGTCTCAGGAAAAGGCATTGGATGGTGTAGACGAAAAGAACATTGCTCTTGTGGCAAAGGGAAATGAGAAGAAGAAGGACATGAGCAAGGTGAAATGCTTTGCATGTCAAAAGAATGACCACTATGCTAGTCAATGTCCAAACAAAAAGAAGAAGAAACCAGAACCAGAAGTGGCAACATTAACAATGGTTGCAGATTTTGTTGAGAAATTTGAGAGGGAGTTCTCTCTCATGACTAGTCCCATGGGCAATGGATGCCTAGTGTTCAAGGACATTGAGTCTTGGTTTATGGAGAGTGGAGACTCTCGACACATGACTAGGTTGAGGTCAGTTTTCCTCGATCTTACAGAGATGGACTTAGACTGTAGAGTGAATTGTGGAGCCGACCCACAACTTGTAGTAAAAGGGGTTGGAAGGGTGAGATTCCAACTAGAGTCAAGAGGTCTTCTGGAGGTTGATGAGGTGTTTTATATTCTATAGTTGATAGTTAATTTGATCTCAGTGTCAGATTTGGATGAGAGTGGATTTGGAGTTGTCTTCTATAGTGGACATGTGTTTTTGTATTATGTGGGAGAAATTGCTGACACAGCAGTAATTCTTGGTGTCATGTATGAGGGCTTGTACAGGTTGTTGGGTAGACCTGTGTTGGAGTCCAGTGGATTTCTAGACTCAGATTCTGTGTCGGAGAGTAGGCAAGTAGCACAGGAAAGAGAGTTGATCCATGGAACTCAGTCTTCTTCTGGGACTCTCAAAGGACTCAACAGGCATGATTCGACACAGATGGATGCTCAAGAGAGTGTGCAGTCTCCTAGGAGCATGTCTTCAGTTCATGGTATAGTCAAGGTAGAAGCAGAGGCTTCCAGTATAGTGGGAGTAGTGACTTCCTGTTCAGAGGGAGCAGCTATGGAAACTGTTGAGATGGAGATAGATTCTGGTGGTGATATCAGGAGTATCTCTCTCGCTAAGAGGGAGTGTTGAGATTTGGTAGCTTGGAGATACTTTTGCATTGGCGGCGCTCAACATGCAGAAGTGACCAAACAAAATTTCTCCTAGTGACTTTATAATGTGTTTTTATAAAGTGACTTTATAAAGTGATTTTATAAAGTTGGGTCTTTTAATTTTTTTAATGCAAAAGTGACTTTATGATGGTTTGAGTCACTTTAATGACTTAAGTGACCTCAACGAATAACTAAGTCATGACCGTTGATCTCATGAGGGAAATATCTAATCTTGACCGTCAATCTCATTGGAAGACCAAGGGTTAGGGCAGTTACAATTAAAAATTGATAAAAGGCAGCTCATTAGGAGAGGAGGGTGCAATTTTTGAGGAGAGTTTGAGGGAATCTCAAGAGGCATGATTCCTAAGAGATTTTCTTTGCTTGGAGGAAGAGAGTTTCAGTAGCTAGAGTTGGCATGCATCCCTAGGAGGATTGGCACGCACTTCTAGAGAGATTCAACATCAGTGGAGGTCGTACAATACAGATTGGAGGAGGCCGTACAACACCTTTTTTCTTTCCTTGCAACTCTAACTAGCTCATAAATTTCAGCTGAGTATTGGCACAAATTTCTAGGAGCTTTTCTGCTGATAATAAATTCGTATAGTGAGGTTCATATCAGTAGACTGTACCTATTTATGGGCACAAAAACCAAGAAATATATCTATTGTTAGTGACTGTACAGTCCGTACAGGTTGTACTGGAAGTCAGTTTTTTATTTTAAACTGTGTTGCTATGGATATACATGTTGTTTTTTGTTCAGATAGGGTGAAAGTACACATGATAAATGTTGATTGAAAGTTGTTTTTGTACTAAATTTTTTTCCTTGAGTTGAATAAAGAAACTTTCTCCTCAATTCTATCATCTTTTATGAGAAATTCTTCTTCAGGTTTTGCCCAGAGTTTTGGTGCTAAAAGTGTGATTATGTCATTGTTCATGAGTATTCCACTGTTGTTATATTTCAGATTGCTTAGTTGTTTGTATTTCATCCAATAGGCCAATATTTAGATGTTGTCATATTGCTAAGATTGGTGTACAACTAGAGAAGGCTGAAATCTGTTATTAACTAAGTGTGGAACTGATATATACATATTTTAACACAAACCCCATGACTTGTGATGGATTTATGTTAGTAAATATATAAACAACAGAAAAAATACACTCCATTGATGGATTGACCGTTGATTCAAATTTAAATTAGAAGGTTGTCTTCAAATTACTTCATAGACTTAATTCTCAACATAACATTTTGCTCCATTGTAGAATAGTTGGTCGGTCGGTGTTATAACCCTAAATTGCACCACACATGCTTACCTGGCATCATGCCAACTCATATCCCTTCATTGCCAAAACATCTATTGAACAACTCTTTGGAAATCCTCTTGTGTTAAGGCCCACACGCCCTAACCCATTACTGCACGTGTGTCCACGTTGGATGGCTCACTATAGCCCGCGTGTACCTAAAAAAGCATGAAAAAAGGAAAGTTGCCGATGGAACAAAAAGCTATGGGTCAGTTAATTGAAACTCCTAGCCATGCATGACCGAGGGTTCATCCAAAACCCTAGCTCCTTCTAGCCTATAAAAGAAGGGGTAGGGGTACCATTTGGAAGAGGAAAAAATATAGCGAAGAAACTCTGCCCATTTACAGAATCCATTGTCCCAACCCTTTAGCCTTTCCTCATGCCAAAGGAGATTTAACACAAAGCAGTTGGAGGACAAAAGAAGAGGAGGCCAGGATCAGGATCAAGGAGCGGTGGCTGGTCTCGACTTTGATTGTAAGTTGATTCATTTTTTCAAATAATAAAAGAATACTTTTCCCGTTCAAATGCATGAGTTATCTATGATTTGGTTAATTTATGCTTAATTTCTAACCCTCAAGTAGAGAAGTAGCGTGCATGCATAGTTGTTTGTTTTGATTGCAGGTTATCTTTGGAAGGAGCAACGCAAGCAAGTGGTCAAAGCACAAGGAAGGATCTACACCAAACGCCAGTAACAAGGTTAGTAGTTCCTTTCCATGCATGTATTGTGAAAGAGAGGTTTAAGTTTCGGGTGGTAGGTTAAAAAGTAATTTCTTTCGGTCAAAATCTACATGCAAGTTTGACCCTAGTTTGCTAGTCCGTAGGGTATTTTTCCCAACAACAAAATTGGCGACCATACTGAGGATAATACTCTTTAGGGTTTCTGGATTTCTTTAAAGTTTTTGGGTAGTTTAAAAGATTAGATATTTTGTTTTTCTTTGCCTGTCTTTTTCTGTAAGGTCTGAGCTAGCAGGGAGCTTGGTTCTTCATACTAGTTTTCCTTGACTTTTGCTTGATGGTAGTTGTTGAGACACACAGAGGTACACACGGCCTGCATAAGGCCTGCACGCGTGTACCCATGCCCTATCCTCTTACAGCCCACGTGTGAACGCTAGCTGTAGGGATAATAGTAGCATGTAGGAGTTCAGAGACCTTTAGAGGCAGTCCACCTCTTCCCTGTCAGAATTATACATTCTCAGGGGGTTTTCTGGAATCCTGTCTGAGTCTTCCTGGTTCACAGTCCATTCTCGGATTTCTTTTTTCGCTTTGTTATTCCTTGCATTATTTTTTCTTTTCTGTTAGAAACAACATCCAAGCCTTCAAGGGACCCTGGTTATCAATACCAGAGGCCTCTTCTTGGTCTGGACTGCCTGTTTTTATCTTTTTCTTAGAATTTATACATACACGCGGCCTGTACAAGGTCAGCCCTCATGTACATGCGTCCTATTTTAGCTCAGCACGCGTTCGCACGCGTGCTATTTTAGTGAAAGTAGTGTGTTTGACAGGCTACTTTTTGTTCAGGGTGGGGTAGTCATCCCCTCCTTTGATGAGAAGTATTCCTCTCAAGTGTTTGAGTCTAGGGTTGAAAAGTCAGTTGGTAAGGTCATCTTACCCTTAGCCTGCTTTTTCTCAGTTGATAGTTGATAGAAAATATAAAAAAAAATTTTTTTTTTTTGGTTTTTAGACAAGCGTAAGAGTATTTGTTTTCTTTATTGCCATTGTGTGTCTTTACTTTGATTCTTTGCGATCTGCACTTTAAGGAAGAATTTTTTTTTCTTGGTTTTGTTCTTGTCGGTACTTTCCCTTTGTTGCTTTACTAGCACTTAAATAAAATAAAAAAATCTCTTTTCATTTTTTTCTTTGTTTGAAGAGTGTGTTTCTGCATCATTAGCTAGGGAGAAGTCATTTGTTTCGTAATTTTTTGCAGTGCATTTAGAGCATAAGTAGCTCGTAGTCGAGCAAAATTCCTTTATGATTGCTGCATAAAATCTTAGAAAAATTGAAAAGAAMAARAAATCTTTCTTTGTGAAAAGTTRCTGAAATTTTKCATTTMGTAAAAGTCTTTTGTTTCCAGTTTTTTTTTCATTCGTTTTKTRCTTTYGTCTTTACACATCATYAGTTTCACCTTCATACCCCRTGAWGTAAGAAAAAAMACTTAAAAGCAATGCTAATCTTAAAATCTATTAGACTTTTTGTTTGTAGGGTTCACAAACTAGTTCAGGACTAGGGCCTTGGATTAGGTTGGAGAGGAAACTCTCCAAGTCCATTCAAAACCAAACATTAGAGTCTGTGATAGGGAGTGTCTAAGTCCAGTTTCGTGGAAGTTATCCGGGACCTCCCTCTAACACAGGGGATAAACACGAGGTCGTGTGCGGAAAGGTAGCGGAGATAACCCCTCCAAAGCTGAACCAATCGTAGTGGAGAACACATATCAAGGGCTTGTTTTGGGATTCCGTCGTTTGCATTTTCCACGGGGCTTCATGGGTCTTGAATCCATTCGAGGTCATCAGTTGTCTTCCGTACCATTTTCTCTCGATACCCTTGACAGGTTTTGGGCTTGATACCCTGCTCATTGTGGTCTACCCGACTTTCGACTGTACCCGCCTGGTGACTGTTCACGTGCTGTCAACCTAGTTGCCAATCTTTTTAGGGACATACACAGGTGACTGTGGGGGTATACCATGGTACCTAGGACAAACATTGGGCCACGCTTTGGAGAGTATACCCGGAGGGTGCTTCCGTGTTCGAGTTGCACTTTCAAAGGTAAGTTGCTTTAGTGTTGGTTGTTGTAACTGCTCTTCCAAATAGTTTAGTGATTGCTTGTCTTATCTCTTAGGGGATTCTTTTTAGTGTGTGTTACTTTTTGAACGTGTAGAATACCTTAGCGTGTCTTGGATATTCTCACACAGTGGAGGATCCTGAGCTCCGTCAGTCATGAAGGCTTCTGGGCTTGCCGCCGGTTACACTGGAGCCACCCCTGCCACCATTAAGGCGGAAGCTAGACCAACAAGGGTCTTTCGAAGTGATCGGGTTACAAACCTTCGTGCCCGAACAACTCTCGGAGGAATCAACCACCACTCTTGGCTAATTTGAAACCCCTAGCACTGATACCTGGCCACCGGTTATTGTACCAATCCAATTTTACGAACGCCTGTCAGTGCCTCACACAGCTATGGAAACAAACGCTGTTACATCTTCTAGGAATTCTTCCATTCCCACCACAGTTGCTACCACAGGAGAATCATCACCTAACTTACCGTCGTTGGTTCAAGCCACTATGGTCTCGACTGCAACTATGTTGCACAGTGGACCGAACCCGTCTATGGCGGCGGCCACAACCCCCTTCACACCTAGTGCGACAGGGCCTCCGTTCTCATACGGTATGCCTAGTTCGGGTACAAGTCTTGCACTCACTTACTCCACTTTACAAACTTTGGGTTTGAGGGCAGGGAGCTCTAATGCTCCTTTGCAAAGTCAATTTGGGGGTACTCCTATCCCTTTTAATGATTTTCCTTACGTCGGAGGTCATATCCCTCCTTCGTCCCCTTCACTTGGTGGTCCACATCAGCAGTCCGCTGGGAAACCTGCACACACTGGTTTATTTGGAGCCGGGAGTCAAGGAACACCTGCGCACAGTACGCCAGTAGGTTCATCACCGCTTGTTTGGAACAAGACATTTGGTAACAACACTTTTTCATCCACTGCTTTCCCGTCTAGGGGCACTTCCATTTTTGGACAGTCTACTCCGGCACAGGGTACTATTACTGCGCCGAAGGCACATATAACAGGACCTTGGAACTCAAGACAAGGATCCATTCCCTCCTCTGGAATGTTGTTTTGGGGTAATTCTTTCCACAGTCAATCGAACCCTGGATAGACTACTATGCCTCTCCCATCAGGATGGGCATGGAGTAATCCTTCCCAAAGTCCTTCGAACACGATGCATGCCCAACACCCTATGTCCTTTATGGGAAATCAACCAATGATGTCTCCACAGATGAAAAATCCTTATGCTGGTCAGGGCCATGGTTTCTACCAGAATCCGGGCCAACAACGAAACTTTTCCTAGAAACCTGGTGCCAGTTAAACTCTAGGACCCTTTTTCCCAGGTTATTAGCAGCAACCCAAACTACCATTCCTGGCAATGTTACACTTGCCAGATTTGACAAGGTTGCTAAATGATCCTATTTGTCACGATCCACGTTGGCCTCCTATGCCAACGAATTTGCCTTCGGACATTCCAAAGTTCGAGGCCAAGCCTAATGAAGATCCAGGTGATCATGTGACTACCTTCCACCTTTGGTGTTCACCTAACTCGTTGAAATATGACTCCGGAAAGTTGCGATTGTTTCAACGCAATCTTATTGGGAGTGTCGCGAAATGGTATATCAAGCTTGATCGCTCATGATACTCTTTTTTTGGCGAACTGGTGATGGCCTTCCTTAACCATTTCCAAATACCTGTGATATACGACGCTGGCACAGAGTTGCTCTCCAATTTCAAATAGACAATAGCGGACCATATCTCTGATAATATCCGAGAATGGAGATGCTGGAAGAGTCTAATCAAAGTACTAGTCCCAGCAACATTCCTGCTTGAGTGGTTCCTTAATTCTTTGGTCCCACAGTTATCCAAAGACGTCGCGACTTCCGGATTTTTCTCCGAAGAAGATGCCATCATGAGGGCTCAACAGTTTGAGCTCATCTATTCTCAGTCTGGTTTATTATACAATATCCTGCTGAATGCACCACGATCGATTCTGGATAAAGCTAGATAGAGAGTTGGACCACATGCCGATGTTATTGTTGGTTCAGCACAAACCAAGCCCGCTGAGAAATTGACAAAATAGTTGCAACAGTTATCTATACAACACACAGTGGCCAACCAGACTACTGCTTTGGCTGCTCCTCCTACCCAAATGTCGGAATTACACTCCGTGCAGTCGACTAACCCAAAGGCCACCCAGTAGCCTGAAGTGAAGAAAAAAAAACGAAATAAGGGTAAGGGGGATAAAAAACCCACTGATAATGTTGGCGGGGACACTACAGAAAAACGAAAGGTGAGGTATCCATGCAACTTGTGTGCGGAAGACCACCCGAACCATCTTTGTCCTCAGCTTGTAGAGGCCCAAACGTTTGTCACATAGCAATAGCAGAAAGTGTTGACTAATCCTTTTCAACATGGGAAAAATTTAACTCAAGCCTCTACAAGTGCTGAAGGGGGCAGCCAAGAAACCTTCCCTCCTCCAAACAATCCCTCATCCGCGAACGTATATATGGTTAGGGTTGATGCTTTCATAACGACTAGAGTGCACAACTATAGTAAACCAAGCACTTCTGAGAAGGGTAAAGAAGCTGAGCTCCCATCTCTTCCTCTACAGATCAAGAAGATGTTGAGAGAAACAATGACATGCATTCCAAAGGGTGCATTTAAGAAAGCTTCTCACAACCCAAATGCAAGGACCGCCCAGAATTAATCTGTGGTGGAGGATTTATCACAAACCCCTTGTGTGATGTCTACTTTGGAGGTCCTCCAAAGATGCCCTTCTCAGAGGAAAGCCTTGTTAACTGCTTTAGGCTCTACTGAGACTTGTAACCTGGGCACCATCATGTTAGATACAACCGACTTAAAACCTCGTCTGCCTTACCATGTAGCATTTCAGATAGTAGTGGCTCATCCCACGAAAACTTTTACACTGAATATATTCCACACGGTGGTCGACGAGGGTGCCTCGACATGCGTTATGTCATTAGCATGTTGGAAGGCCATTGGACAACCCATTTTGTCTCCTTCACCTACTCTCCTTACTACTTTCGACGGTCGTTCTTTCCGACCACATGGAATCGTTCCTTCTTTCCCTGTGCAGTTAGCAGGGAAAATATTGTGTGTCGAAGTGGAAGTAGTCGATACTCCCCTCGACTATAACCTCTTGTTAGGACGGAGTTGGAATTATGCTATGCAAGTTGTGGTTGCTACAATTTTCTGAGTCTTGTTGTTTCCACACGAGGGGCGGATAATGACCATTGATCAATTGTCTTTCTCCAGGCCTGACCCAGCTTTGGGGGCATCCATGGTCCCTATGATTGATAATCCTCAACTAGGTGTCGTTAATGTAGGAGTTGGTTTGTGCCCATCTTTGATGGGTACCTTCGATTACCCACCTCCTCACGATGACGTCAAATTTATATCTAATCATCATAAGGTTGAGATTTTTCAAGTTTCATTGTTCCACATGACTTACTTTGAGGATGCTTGGATTCTTCCTTCCCCATTAGCCACGATGGATGAGATAGGGTACTCAGGCATGTCCATGCCCTTGTCGGCCACTGAAGTAGTGTATTCTTTAGTCCAGCAAGCTTCAGCTAACCCTGATCCGACTCCTGCACAAGAGTTAGATCCACTTCTAGAGCCTATTTGGGCTCAGGGTTCTCTCTCTAACGTCGATTCATTAGACTTAGTCTTGCCTTCTGAAGAAGCAGTAATCGAAGCAATGACTAGTACATACAAACCTTGGGAAGATCTTCATCATAGATCATATTTCCTCCCAAAGTTAAGCCGAATCAAAGCAGGAGAATTCACCGTGACTATGACTGGAGATAGGTCTTGTCATACTAATCCCTTATCTACACACAAGATCTATGCTAAGGGAAATATGGAAACCATTACTGAAATGATACCTATCAATATCTCCAGAACCCCTGGCATCATAGACAATGTTTTCGTTGGAGCATACAACTCCCCCCAGGAGATGCCAGGCATCGACCCACAAAGAGTCTATCATGAGCTAACTTTGTTTCTTTTCAAGCTCGCTTTGAGATTCGAAAGAAACATCCGGTGAGACTGCATTTATGATTTTCGATCTCATCCGGATTAACTGAGAAAAGTAACCATTATGGAGTCTTCTTTAAGCCCTTTTCAGACTCCTTAAAGATGAAAAGATTGCCGAGTGACCTTGTTTCTTCACACTCGTTAAATTGGTCCAGAAGAATGTTCCTTAAACAGGTCTTCTTTTAATCCCTTTTCAGACCCTTTAAACATGAAAATATTGTCGAGCAATCTTGTGGCCTTTCATGCTCATTAAACTGAAATTTGAAGTCACGTCTGTCCGGCGGTAGTTTACCCCTTTTTTGGTCCGGACGGTCAACTGTACGAACAAAGGTATACTC
>JASDQU010225084.1:0-17509 GCA_032191745.1 Picea mariana | reverse complement strand
AAGTGGAAGAAGACACCAACGGATACCTTGGAGCACCTCATGGAAAAGGAGGAAGGATGGGTTGGTGAAGCCCTAAAAATGCGGGTCAAGTGGACCTAGGGTTTCCACACCTAGAGTTTTTGATCTAGGGTTTTGACACCTAGGTTTCGGTATACAGTTGTTTAAGAGTCATGTAGTGTATAAATAAAGGTCTAGAGGACCTAGGAGGGGGTTCATTCATATTATTATGGTTGATGTTCATGGTTGATTATTGTTTTTGTTGAGAACTGTATTGAGTTTGTATTCTGGATCTTCAGCTGGGTGTGAAGATCAACCCTACAGCTGGGTGCATAGGTAGGGAAGAGAAGGAGAGAAAGAGAGAAGATTTGCAGCTAAGTGTGAAGATAGAATTGTATGTTTTCATCTAATAAATCAAGAAACACCGTTCTGTGGACGTAGCCTTAGGGAGAGGGTGAACCATGTATATCTTATTGTCTTTGTGGTTTATGCTGTATTATTTGTTATCTGTTATACAGTTACTGCATTGTTGTGTTAGATCAGAGATATAACTTCGCGAAACAAGTATAAAGGTGGTAAAGAATATCTAGATTGTTGCGTTGTGTTTTGGAATTACTTTGAATTTCCTTTGGTTGTAGACACCTGTGTCCTGCAACCCCCTATTGCTACTTCGGGTGAGACTACATCTTCTTCGTAGGTGTTGTCGAAAGGGCCAGTAGTTAGGGCTTGTTGGTGCACTGTTAGAGTTGAACCTTGGGTCTGCCCCTGTGCCAACAAATGATTCCATTGCTGGGACCAAGATCTTCTTGAGGGAATGTCAAGGTGGTTTCCATCGAAGATAGAAATTCAGAAGTGAATAGAAGAATAAGAGAAGTACTTCGTTGAAGCTCAGAACAAGAATCCTAACATTAGTAAAGAAGATTGGTTGGGAAGGTACATCTTTACCGACATACACAAGGTTTTCTTTGGAGGATTTCATAATGAGTTATACGAGTGGCTAGCCAGATTAGCAGATACCCAGTTTGAGATCAGATCTAGACCACCTATGGTTTGGACAACAACGCTGATCAAGAAAGTTAAGAGAGTTGATAATGTTGTGTCTAGAGAAGTGGATCTCTGGTTTGATAGCACTATTGGAGGATATATTATTGAGTTTTATATTGACAGAGTAGAATCATATAGTCAAGAAGAGAGGTATTTCTTTAAGGGACCTAGAGGGAAGTTTCTACACTTATTGAAGCCAAAGATTAAAATGTTATTGCATGAGAAGAATATCCTAAGGATACAGTGAAGCTAATGTTCAAGAATTCAGACAACGACAGTGACACAGAGGTTGGACACACGCACAGTGGGAGATCATTCAGAGAGGTTCCTCTTGCGAACCTATTTAAGTAAAATTACGGAGACGAGGGATTCTATAGTGGGGAAGAAACAAAACTAACAGACGAAGAGTATTCAGATTCCACAAGAATAGAGGAAGTGGGATCTGAAGAACTTCGTCGAGAAGAACTAGAAACTTCACACATTGCACTTACTGTCGAAGTAAGTACTATTACTCCTCCTATTGTTTTAGCAGTATTAAGTAACCAGAGTAACCAGAGTAGTCAGAGAAATCAGAGTACTATTACAAGCAGTTTATCACTTTTTCAGTAGAGAAACCCAAGAAGATCTATTGCAGATGAAACGAGGTTACCTATATTTAGAGGAGATGGATCTAAAGATCCTGACCAACATTGGTTCCTATGTGAAGCTGTCTAGACCATTAAGCAAGTCAGTGACGAAACTGTTAAGAGAACCCAGTTTAGTACTACCTTGAGGGATCGCGCTGTAAAATGGTATATGAAGTTTCCTTTAGGACTTGGACAACCTAAACCGCTGAATGACATTAAGACTGCTTTGAGTGCAGATTTCAAGAATCCTAAGTCAGAGTCACAGTGCATAACAGAGTTGAAATAAATAAAGCAGAAGGTCACTGAACCTGTTTGGGAGTTTGATGAAATGTTTAAGACTCTGACAAGCCACTTAAGTTTTCAGATCCTAGACAAACAAAATAAATAATGGTTCATCGCTACCCTCCTGCCACACATTAGAGTTCCTCTGATGCAACATAAGGTCACTTCGCAGGCTGAAGCACTGGAGATCACCATGAAATTAGAAGAAACCCCTGTAGGATAATCCAATCCAGGTATGAGCCATATTTTAAATTAGCTGACTAGTTTATCTTTATAGGTGGAGGATATGAAGAAATAAAAAGGAAAGGAAAAAAGAGAAGATATCTGGTGTATTAGATGTAAATCAGAAGGCCATGACAAAGAGCATTGTCCTCTATTTCATGAATACTTGGCTTTGGGATCACCTATCATGTTGCATCAAGGTACTGTACCCTGATTTGAGGTATGTAGAACTAGACATCACCCTGGTGAATGTTATTATATGCAAGGTATGTCCAGACACGTACCAATATTTACTGCACATTCTATAAATCTGCGGGGCATGATGAGAAGGATTGTAGGGCTTATGATCTCATGCATGAAATATCAATGGATACATATAGGATTCAAGGAGAAACACACCAAGAAGGAAATATTGCGCAGTTCAACTCCCCAGAAAGAGGAAAATTCAACCCTTGTGGTGGATTCATAGGAAGAGGACAAGGAGGAGGTATGGGTTGAGGTAGAGGTAAGATCATTTTATATAACTGCACATAGCCTGGACATTTGGCAAGGGATTTTTTAGAACCCTTGTACTACTTGCAACTATTGTAACTCGTTTGATCATGTTATTGAAATGTGTCCAATATTTTTAGACAAACTTCAAGAGAGATGAGGAGGAAACCAACAAGTCCAATTGATATCATCAGAACCTCATGGTGAGGACCCCAGAGTCACTGTTATTACTAGAGGAGGCATTGTTACAAGAGAATATAGAGTGAATCCAGGAAAGACTAAAGAAGTATCAAGGATCAAAAGAGCTGTAGAGAAGGCACAATTGTTTGATCCAAGGAAAGAGAGGCATACTTTTGAAGAATCAAAGAAATAATTTGTAGGAGAACAAGATTCTTCTTCTAAGGCACAAACAAAAGTCAGGGAATGCGAAATGCCACCAACATTTGATCAGTCTGTCTTAGCTAAACAAGGAAAAGAGGTAAGCAAGCTCATGGACTTCTTATATACTTGTATCAATTTGATTAAAGATGAAAAAGCTTTGCAAGAATTGCAACACCTAGTAAGATAATACAAAATTGGAAGAATAGACCTTATGCTAAATAGAGTTGTGAATCAAGTATCAAGGAAAAGAAGGACAAACAAGGAATTACACCTTAGTTCTCATATTGGATACTACGACATGGACTATGTGGTCCTTGACTTGGGATCATAAGTAAATTTTATGACAAAGAAGACTTGGGCACTGATGGGAAAACCTAGATTGATTTACTCCCCTATCAGGCTTAGGATGGATAATCAACAGGCAATGAGCCCCTTTGGAAGACTAGAGAAGGTCCCTGTAGACATCGACGGGGTAAGGACGTTTGCAGACTTCAAATTAATTGATATTGTTGATGATAACTGTCCTTATCCTGCGTTGTTAGGAATTGATTGGGCTTTCAATTATTCGACTGTTGTTGACCTAAAGAAGAGAAGAATGACATTCGAAGGGAATGGCCTTAAGGTCATCACACCTCTTGAACCTGATGAAGGTCACATATACACAAAACTTATAAGATAATAAGACTGTGCCTACGAGCTAGAAAACATCTAAAAACTGATAGCAAGACAACAAGATTACATTAATCCTACAACAGCTAGAAATCTAAGTTGGCAAAGTGAAAGTGCATGTTCATCAGATTCCGAGGAAGCATTGGAAAACTAGCAGAACATAATGTATGAAGTCTCTATGTGAAGATGTGCCATATTGACTAGAGAAGTTCGCTGGATTGGCACAGAAGTAAGTAATCTCCCTACATTTGATGTTTTGAATCATTTGGAGACATTTCTAGCTGAATTTGAGAGAATTGTACCCATACAACAAAGGATGTTGGCACTGGACGAAGAAATGCAATCAACACTAGCTAGATGGCGGGGAACACGCAAAAAGAACATCGCAGAATGGGTACAATGTCACACCTTGCTGATAGTTCACTTCTCAGTCCAAGATTAAGGATGAAAATCTCGTAACACAGACCAGATTTTTCCTAAGGACCATGTGAAAAGTTATGAGGAGGCCTGGAGAAACATTCCTAAAAAAGAGTGGGTACATAAGTTCATTAACACATTGGACACTACACCTATCAACTAGTATCTTCAAGCAGAGTTGTGCTTCGTCACTATAGATTGGTACGGTATGAGTCAGAACTTTATAGCCACCTTCTTATTTGAAATTCAGTACCCTACAGTATATTGGGCGTTACAAATAATAAGACATAAGGTCTTTCAAGAGGCACCTAACCCCCCTCTTGACCAGGAAAAAGATGAATGGACTCCGCCTCTTCAACAATTACATGAGTGCTACAATATTAATGTTGATGAGGATGATGACCCGAGGGATGTAAACATTTTAGAAATTGAAGGACAAAGAGACATAGAAGGGCCAGGGATTGAATTACCCTTTGTGGTACAACCCATTAAAATTAAGAAGGTTAATAATGGAACAGAGAAAACACCTAAGTTGGAAAATGTTGGAGATTATTGAGATGATGCTACTATTAGCAAGATCAAAAAGATATTGCATGAATATCAGGATTTTTTTCCAACCAAGTTCATAGACATGAAGGGAATTAAAGGCCCCATGGGAGAAATGAAGATCCCCTTGAGACTAGATGCAAGACCTATCAAGCAGAGACCTTACAGATTGAATCCCAAATATAAGAACAAAGTTAAGATTGAATTGGATAGAATGATGGAAGCATGAATCATAGAAACTGTTGAAAAATCTGGATGGATTAACCCTATGGTGGTCCAAGACAAGAAGTCAGGAGAAATCATAATTTGTGTAGATTTAAGGAAACTGAATGATGCATGCCTACATGACCCCTTCCCTACACCCTTTACTGATGAACTGCTAGATAATGTAGGGGAACAAGAGGTCTATTCATTCATAGATGGATTTTCAGGTTATCACCAGATCTGAATTGCTAAGGAAGATCGACATAAGACCACATTTGCAACAAAATAGGGTTCTTTTTAGTACACTATGATGCCTTTCAGCTTGAAGAATGCACCAACCATATTTTCCAGGGTGGTGGTCGAAGCATTTAAGGACTTTTTACACAAATTCTTGGAAGCATACTTTGATGATTGGACTGTTTTTAGCCTAATGAAGGATCATATTGAATTCTTGAGATTAATGTTGGATAAGTGCAAGAAATGTCAGATTGCCCTGAATTTAAAAAAATGTATTTTCTTTTCACCCTTTGGTGTGCTGCTAGGGCACATTGTGTGTAATAAGGGGTTGTTGGTAGATCCTTCCAAGATTGCTATCATTGTTGATATACCCTCCCCTACTTCGGTTAGGCAGCTGCGCACTGCATTGGGGCACACTAGATACTATAGAAAGTTTTTTAAGGGTTATTCACATATAACAACACCCATGGAGAAGATCTTAAAGAAAGATAGTAAGTTCCAATGGACAGAAGAATGCCAACAGAGCTTTGACACATTAAAGAAGAAAATGGTTACTGTGCCTATCTTGTTTTTTCCAGATTGGGGTAAGGAGTTCAATGTTCATGTCGATGCTTTGTCCATTGCGTTAGGAGCAGTCTTAGCACAGCCGGGTGTAAGAGACATCGACCACCCTATAACATTTTCTAGCATGAATCTTTCTACACCTGAAAGGAATTATACTACCACTAAATGAGAAGGCTTGGATATGGTATATGCACTGCAGAAATTTAGACACTATTTGCTGGGAGGACATTTTAAGATGTTCACTAATCATTCTACATTGAAGTACTTAGTCAACAAGCCAGTGTTGGGGGGAAGAATATGCAGATGGCTACTATTATCCAGGAGTATGACTTTGAGATTGTGGTCAAGCCAGGAAAAATGAATAAAGGACCTGACCACATATCCAGGTTAGAACATGGAGAGAAACCTACTAGTCTAGAAGATACACTTCCAGATGCAAATTTGTTGGCCATCATAAAATTCGATGATCAATTCACTGATATAGTTCAGTTACTATCTACAGGAATGGCACCTCATGAGTACACAGTCATTCAAAAGAAAGAATTGGTATTCCGCGCTGATGACTTTCAACTTATAGATGGATAGTTATATAAGATGGGACCAGATGAGATCCTAAGGAGATGTATTATGGAGGCAACAAGACCATTCATTATTGTAGAAGCACATGAAGGCATTGTAGGAGGACGCTATGAAGGAAAATAAACAATGCATAATGTTCTCAGAGATGGCCTTTGGTGGCCTACTTTACATAAGGATGCTAAGGAATACTACAGAGCTTGTGATGTATGTCAAAGAGTAGGGAATTCTTCTAGAAGGGATGAAATGCCTTTTGCACCACAATTAACACTACAAGTATTCAAGAAATGGGCTATTGACTTTGTGGGACCTATTAACCCAATAGAAAAGCATACAAGAGCTAGATACATTATTACTGCCACATAGTATTTGAACAGATGGGTAGAAGCAAGAGCAGTTAAGGACTATAGTACAGCTACAAATGCACAGTTCATCTTTGAGGATATTATAACCAGATTTGGATGCGCGAAGATCCTTATGAGTGATCAAGGCACACACTTCATCAACAAAACTATTGAAGCCTTGACTCAGGAATTCGAAGTTCACCATCAGAAGAACACCCCATACCACCCACAGGCAAATGGTACAGTCAAAGATTTCAATAAGATCATGGAGACATAATTGACTAAGATTTGTAGTGTTAACATAGATGATTGGGATTTAAGAATTCCAGCAGTATTATGGGCTTATCGAACTACTTGCAAAAAGATGACAATGCAGACTCCCTTTAAGTTAGTATATGGCTTGGAAGAAGTGGTACCTATGGAATATTTGGTTCCTAGTTTAAGAATTGCAACATTTATAGGTATGGATGACACATGCATTGTTCTAGACAGGCTCGCATAGTTGCTGCAACTAGAAGAAGATATGTTCATTACATGATTTCATCAGCAGGTACAAAAAGAACAAGAAAAGGCTTACCATGAAAAAAATATCAAGAGGAAAGCATTTAAGAAGGGAGATTTGGTCTTGTTATATTAAATCAAGTTCATGAAGAATCCAGGGAAGTTCATGACACATTTTCTTGGACCATTTGAGGTTGCCTATGTCACACAAGATGAGTTAGTGAATGGGAGCCGGTTGAAGCTGTATTGTGACAACCAGCTACCTCGTAGATCTCAGTAAAAGAAAAGGAAGAAAGGTATAGGTACCAGGTGTAGTTAAAATTGGGTACCAGACACAGAAAATACATTCAACACACGATAAGGATGGATAGAGCATAAAGCATAGGCTACTATGAGCAGACCGCAGTCGAAGTATTACAGAAGGCTCAATATTGTAGTGACTTGGGATGAGACACATGTGAGTGTTGGGGGCCTATTGTCCATTGGTTATGTAAGGAAGTGAATATTAAGGAAGAAAGACAAAGTGCAAACTATGCGAAAGGCACATAAACTGAGTAAGGGTCGAAGTGGGTAAAGAAGCAAAAAAGAAGGAGAAAAGTAAATGAAAAGCTAGTCGTTGGAAGAGAGGATCAAGGAAGATAAAAAAACAAAGAATAAATATCATGGAAAACTCAGCAAGTGGAATAAGACACCAATGAATACCTTGGGGCACCTCACAGAAAAGGAGGAAGGATAGGCTGGTGAAGCCCTGAAAATGTAGGTCAAGTGGACCTAGGGTTTTGGATCTAGGTTTTTGACAACTAGGCTTCAGTCTACAGTTGTCTAAGAGTCATGTAATGTATAAATAAAGTTCTAGATGACCTGGGAGGGGGTTCATTCATATTATTATGGTTGATGTTCATGGTTGATTATTGTTGTTTTTGAGAACTGTATTGAGTCTGTATTCTGGATCTTCAGCTGGGTGCGAAGATCAACCCTGTAGCCAGGTGCGTAGGGAGGGAAGAGATGGAGAGAAAGAGAGAAGATATATAGATAAGTGTGCATATAGAACTATATGTTTTCATCTAATAAATCAAGAAACACAGTTCTGTGGACGTAGCCCTAGGGAGAAGGTGAACCATGCATATCTTATTGTCTTTGTGGTTGATGTTGTATTATTTGTTATCTGTTATATTGTTACTGCATTGTTGTGTTAGATCAGAGATATAACTTCGCGAAGAAAGTATAAAGGTGGTAAATAATATTTAGATCATTGCGTTGTTTTTTTGAATCACTTTTCATTTCCTCTGTGTGTAGACACCTGTGTCCTGCAACCCCCTATTTCTACTTTGGGTGAGACTGCATATACTTCGTAGGTGTTGTTGAAAGGGACAATAGTTAAGGCTTGTTGGTGCGCTATTAGAGTTGAGCCCTGGGTTTTCCCCTGTGCCAACACAATTCTTACATCAAAATATCTCAAAAACTGATGAAAGAGAAGAGAATTCAAGTATCTTCAATGTGTCATGTCAAGAGGAGATCCATGCATGTAGAAATAGACACAAAGTTCCTCGTATGATGTTACTAGTGCCTTTAGATACATGAACTGCCTTGATATTTATGAAACTACCTTTTGAATTGTGACAATGCATGAGAAACTATATAATCATCTCTAGGAGTCCATGGCCAAAGTGTGATAAATACATACGAGGGGATTCATTCTTAGGCATAATACAAGTGTGCTCCCATAGGTGTGACAACCTTTAAGACATGAGAAACACTTTTACATAGAGTGAACAAAGTCTAGAGGTACACTAAATCATGTGTCCTAATAGATCCATCTCAATACCCTCACATTAATACCTAGTCCATAAACTAAAAACATGGTGCCAACTTAATTCCACCAAGGGGTAGTCAACTAAGCTATAATAACAAGGACTATATTGGAATGGGGACTAATAGGATGGGCCATGACTAACCATTAGGGTTCTAGAGATATTATCTAGACAATATAATTATTTTACATAGATAATCTAAGCATGGTCCAATACAATACATGATTACAAAGATGGTCACACTTTTGGTCGATACATGATACAATAATACAAAGCATCACAATGACATAATTGATCATGGGACTCTAGCTTGAATATCTTCAAGATAGGCACAAAATATTCTCATATGATGGGTCACATTTGGAGAAAAAATATAAGGTGGATTGAAGTGGATCTAAGGTGTAACAACTAGCCCGAACTCAGGGACAAATCATCTCGAGAGTGCATGAGAACTCTAGAATCTACAAAGGACTAACCTAAAACATTATTACTAAATGGATGTCAAGTGCGTGGGAGGGGTGAAGACACACGTGTCTTTCCCCTTTCCTAAGATAGAAATAAATTATAAGTAATTGAAAAGGGAGCAAGGATAGGTTAGTAGCACCACATATCAAATAAAATATATGTAATATGTGAGCATCATCATGTTATCACATGATTTGTACTTGTGCGAAGCCCCGACACAAGTCCCCAAATATGTGTAACTATAGGAAATCCTGCCATTGTCACCTTAGTAAGAAATCCCATCGTTTTAGTGATGGAGGAGCTCCACCACAGGGGAGGCTTCCCCGATGACCTCAAAGGATCAAAGTAGCAAGTTTATTACCCAAGCCTACCACCCCCTCTCTAGATCTCCTAATTCAATGTCTAGGTCAAGGAAAACTAAGAGGTATAGAGGTGTTTGAGTACCTGCCCGAAATAAAAATACTTATAGAATATATATAATGATTTCCAAGTACAAGCATGTAAATAATACCTCTTTAAGACAATAGACAGTAAAAATAACTATGGTTTTTATGAAATTGTAGCAATTAATAATAGTACAACAAAAATAGATAAATTATAACAACAATCAAAATTACACTTAATAATTGCAACAATTCACTATGAAAATTTAGCATTAACTCAATAGAACATTATCCAATTCTTAGATGCAATTTTTGGGTATGTTCGACCACTATTAGATCAATGTATGAAGAAAATTAGAGTATGTTAAGATGTTTGTAAAAATAAAATTTCAACAACAACAAGCTTATTAGTCAATTATCTTAAGTTAGAGTTAGTAAAGTTAGTAGGAAGTTTGAGAGAATTGAAATGAAGAGTTTGTTGATCACTTTCACCATGAGAGAGCTTAAAGATTAGCTCCTTTGATGGATAGGTAATATTTAAAACAACAATGCAATATGTTTTGAGATGGAGCTAGTAAAGGCTAAGAGGTAGGGCTTAAACTATACGGTTATAGCACATTAGGGCCTTAAAGTTTAAAACTTGAGGATAATTATTGCTATAGTGAAAGCACTTTTTTGATCTAGCAACCTTTTCTCCCTTCTTAGGTACTTCAACTAGGTCACAATCAAGAGTCTAGGGCCAAAATACTAAAGTTTGAGAACTTTAGGGATTTAGGAATCTAACCATAGCTAGGAATTATTCACAAATTTTGGATAAGATAACTTTGTGAGAGGAGGAAGAACTTATGCTCCTCTCTTAAGGTTTTACTAAGCAAGACGTCTAGCATGAACAAGGAGATTATACCATAAAATATTAATAGCATGAAACAATATTGCAGAAATTTACTTACTTAACCAAGATACCAAGAGAGAAAACCCTAAATGCAGCAACACCATCCAAAAATCAGCAAAGAAGATCCATCACTTGAACATCCAAGCATAGTGCACTAATGTAGAAAAGAGAGATAGCCCAAGAGGGCAGGAATTTCAGACTTATCCTCTCACAATGGTGAGAAAAATGTGATGATAAATGAAATGTAAAGGTGATTTATTTATATGGAGCTACCTTGACCTATTTTTCCACATAAAATTGTCAACAACAAAATATAATAGGGTCGACCCCTTTAATTTTCCATTACAATTTGAAAAAATGAAAATTACATAAAATAAAACCCTAGAAAGGGTGATGTCATTCCATAGAAGGGTGACATAGGGATAGAATTGAGATGTCAAGCCTCCAAGATGAGATCTTTGGTCCTCCAAAGTGCATATGTCATGCTCTTGCGTGAAAAGATCTCATGCCATGTGCTTCCTCATGTCTAACGACCACGCGATCCATTAAAACCCAACTCAAACATGACATCAAAGGCTTGAAATGCGATGTTCTAGGCCTCCAAAGGCCAATTTCTTCCATCTTCTAGGTGCAAAGTTCATCATCCTTGGTCTTTGACATGTGGGGTCTAGCATCCATCCTGTGGGAAAGGTATTTCAAAGAAAAAAAATATTCCCTCCAAGGGTCCACAAGTTAGAAGCATCATGCCAAGTAAGTTACATTTAATACAATAACCATCCAAACATGTGAATAAAATCACCCCTTTTCAAATTAAAAAAATGCTCAAAGACCTTATAAGTTTTTCCAAATTTAGGTATGGGAGGGGTGTCATGGTGCCCTATTGGGTAAGCCAATCCACAAGTCAAGGAATGTCTCCCAAGAAGACCCTATATAGATCATGTGATGAGAATGAGGTGGATTGGTGGAAGAATTTTAGGCATGGGGTTCTTGGCATATCAAGGATTCATATTGTCTCATTTATGGGTGCCTTTGTGGAGGGTGTGTTTCATCCTTCGTTTGCAATGCAAAATTTTTCCAATCCCTTACCTTTAATTTATTATGGTCCAAACATTGAGTGATATGTGCAATGGAAAGTAAAGAGAATCACAATGCCACTTGAATTTAGGAACACATCGAGTTCCATATGCAATGGAAATAAAGGAAATCACAAATGCATTCCCCCAACAAGCGAGACATTTATTAATTATGTGTTTTAAAAGTTCCTTCATTTTTTTGGATAAGAATTTCATTTCTCTTAGGACCTTAGAGAAAGAATTTGGAAGGATAATTCATGGGTTTTAACTTTTTCCAGATACAACACCTCTGGGTATTGAGCCCATTCTTCCCATGAAATGAGGTATAAGCCCTTATTGGGATCAATGAGCCCCAAAACCCAAAATATGAGGAAATAGAGGGGACAAAGTGTGGAAAGTGAAAATTTTGAGTGGGAATGGTACGGTGACCATTCAAGGAGACTCCCCATTAGAAACCCTTTTCATGAGGGTGACCCACTTACTAGGAAACCATGTCAACCACCAAGGTGAAATAAGGAAAAAGTTATAATTTCCAAGCATATGTTTTATAATCAAGAAAGGATTCTTTGCAACATGTTCAAATGCTTCAAATATTAAAGTGACACTTCCCATGAGACTGGACTTATTACGTCATGAAGAAAGACCTACTTTCTTCTGGGGGGCAAGTCAGTGTAGTTAATGCTTCTTTTCTGAAATGATGATGATGGTGAACTATGGTGAAATAGATGGGATCTACAGGTTGTGCTATGCATAGGGCTCTCGACACTCCATGTATGCTACTTGTGGGCCTTAAGACATCACCTCCTTAGTTACCCCTAGGGATAGGGGGTAACATATGGCTCCTACATGGGGACATGTGTTATCTGTAGAGAGCATGAGAACCTCAATATCTCTCGGTATGACCTGTTCCTACAAAACTCAAGAAAATTGTTTAAATCTAAGGGGTGGTGTAACTCACCCCTTGTTCATATGGAAAATAATAACTACCAAAATATAAATAAAAACTTGGAAATAAATTTTTTCTGATAATTTATTCTAACATATCAACATGAGTATGAAAATCATACAAATGCAACATAGAAAGATGCAAGGATGCAAGAAAGACAATACATAAATCATAAATTTGTATGTAAATCCAAGGAAAATGAAAATTGTACTAGCATGACATGTGATATGCAACATATATATAAATGATATGCATAATGCAAATGCCTAAACTACCTACTCTAATCTATGTTAGTTCAAATGCTATGTATAATCATATAGCCAACAAAACCATCCTATCCTCGTATGCAACATCTACCCATGAGCTCCATCATAACCAAAACTAAAGATAAATCAAGCACAAAAATAACATGAGTTAGAGAAACCATTATATCATACATAATCATAAAATATAACCAATGGAGGTGGGAGGGAGGGACAAGGTTATGCCAAGTCACATTTCCACATGAATGCTCAATCCACCTCTGAATAGGATTGTGATAAGATGAAGAATTTTGAGGCTTCCTCAAAGAATCTAAAGTTTGACTACCCCGGGTCTCATCACTCCCCGAGGCATAAGAAGGGATGGAAACAAATATAGAAGATGAATGATAATTACTCTAGGGGAGGTTGAAAGAGCGAGATGTCAAAATTATTCTTAAAGCATCCAAACTATTCTTGAATTCTAAGAAACATTTTTTCCTCGGAGACAACTTGGGAAAAGGAATAGGTTTCCTAGCTGCATCCTCAATGACATAGTGAGGAAAAGAAAGATGCGGGAAAGTCTCATCACAAAAGTCCTGCTCTGGACAAAGCATGACCTCATCTTCATCAAGGTCAGAGCATATAGGAAGTTGAAAATCCTATTTGTAGGATAAATACAAGTTCTCAAAAGAATGTGTATCAAACCCCTCAAGATATGATCGAAAATAATTATGAGAATACTGCATTAAGTCATCCTTGGGTGGTTGGAACAAATATGTAATCATTTCTTGTTCTTGTTGCCAAACATCAGAATCAATAACAATCACATATGGTTGTTGTAAATTCCATAATTGAAAATGACCTTCAATATCATAAATGGGATCTCCATCATGACCAATCACATCCCATTTATGTCTCCCAAGATGTACAAAGTCATTAATATGATCAATCATATCATCACCTTTATCATAAAATGAAGGGTCTAGTGCATCCAAGGGTTCTTCTAACACTTCTTCATTTTTTGAATCATGATATAAAGCATCATCAAGAATTTGGAAAGGAAAATAGCTCACCACATTCTCTTCTTATTGTGCAAGAGGAATGGAATCTTGGATGACTTCATCAAATGGAGGATAAAACGCCAACACTTCGTCTTCATGAGGAGGATCTTTTCAAATATCTTCCTTGGGTTCTTGGTTATGAGCATGGTGCACCTTCCCGAGATCTTCTATAATATCAGTGGTGAACCCTGCGACCTCAAGGACTACTATGAGATCTCGAATCACATCTTCATATGTGTTGGAACACATTTAAGATTATAAGCCTGAAGATTTACCCTATCCTTTTACTTTATCTCAGAAGTCGGTTTCCAAATGATAAATCAATTTTGTTTTTTTTTAGCCTTAAGGCGCACATGAGGTCCACCATTGATTAAGTTCCCCCGTTGATCAAATGATTCATTTTTCCCTGAGTTTTCGGAGCTGCTTGATTATTAAAAGGTAAATGCACTAGAAACTGCTTTGGAGTTTCTTACTTCGGAGTTTCGTACTTCAGATTTTCGTGCTTTGGGCGTTTCACCATGTCGCAACTTCAAAGTCCCAATACCCAAAGAGTGTTCAAAAAACTCCCAGTTACCATACACGTATAACTTCGTAATCTTTGACACATCACTATGGGTAGTGGCCTGTCGAAAATTTAATAAAGTTGATTTGCCAATGTATGAAATAGTAAATTCCTAAAAGATAAATCCCAATTAAAAGTTAATTAATAACTTCGCCCGTTTGGAGTTCGGATATTTTCCATTCATCACGCTCTAAATTCACCAAGTCCGAAATTCCAAAATACCTTAAACACTAAGCAGGGTTAAATAAAGTTAAACATAATTATCCAATGATTAACCTCGTCGCAATTTTGAGTTTTGGGGATCCTATCTCGAGCTATTATCAAATATCCCGAAATCGGAAAACCCAAAAAGGCTTAAAGTTAAATATGATTAATTAATTAGTTAAATATGATTATCTTGCAATTAATTTTTCGCTAAATCGTAGTTCAGGTAAATTCAAATCTTATTCATCCAAGCTCCTGATCACGAACCCCCAAATATTAATGGAATTAATAACATATTAACAATAATAATTTCCATATACATTGCATATCAATGCATAGATATTTTAATTAAAGTAAATGAATGCATCATCAGTAAAGTATTCACAAATCAATACACTTAAGACAAATAAGGATATCAGATTTTGAATTCTATTTGAATTCCCTCAGAACAACAAGTTTTAGCAAGTTAAGAAGTTTATGTTTTTCCCTGTAACAGGTAACACAGTTCCGAGCTCGTAATAGCGTGGCGTCACAAAAAATGGATAAATAAGTTGGTGAGAGCGTGAAACCGAAAAAAATGTTCTCTCGAATACTTCACCGAGAGCTATAGATACCATGAAAACTTGGACACAAGTGTTTAATATTTTGCAATACGAGCTGATAAACTGCCCAGAAGATCCGTGCGACAATGTGATTGAAACCCATGCGATGAAGCTAAGGGATATATCTCAATCAAGTATGCACAAAATAGCCGCACGGCCAAGGCTCATGTTGTACAACGACATGATAGGCTAGGCTCTAGGGAACATGGTCATTGCAACCAGGAGCATCTACAATTCACAGAAAGTGGTTGTCGGATCTTTTCGACCAGAGAATATATGGGTAATGTATAAATTATCCCCAAATTTCTAATAAAGTTACAATTCCACTTTCCTAATGGAGTTCAAAAAAGTAGAATGCACGCAATATGGAAAACACTACCCTGACTTGATCAAGGACTGGTGGGGACATCCTGAGAAATTTAGAGCAGAAACCCATGGCATATATGCCACAACAACATTAGATGCCCATATGATTTATGTGGCTATGATGTTGTGTAGAATTTTTAGGAGGAAGGACTCTGCTCATTTATTGTTTCCATGGGTACCAATCATGCATGAAGTAGAAGAAGGTTTTTCTTTCAACTAGGCCAATATGTTATCGGACAATTTGGCCAAGGAAATCACAGAGTATCAGTCATTGAAGGCTAAAGAGAAACCTGAGTCTTTCTACATGTCGACATACATTATGGATTTCATTTGTTTTATGACGTCGTTCCCTTTGATGAGCTGGAGCTGGACCCCGACCAACATCGAGTCCATACATCACTATCACTCCAAGATCTGGGAGGATAAAGACCGATATTTATTTTATGAAATATGTCATTACGTGGTGGTACCGATGCATATATCCCTCTATGGTTTCCCGCCTCAAATGATTTCAGACAGGATCATGGCCAATCTAGGGAAAATAACAAACTGGTATATTGAGGAACATTTTTCCTACATCAGGGTTTTTGGGTGTTCAGTTCCCCTGTAATATCCCCAAGGACAAGCCCCAATTGTATTTATAAATTGTAAATATGTTTTGTGGGCTGGTGAGCTGAGTTATAATAAGCTAGGAGGCTTATTTGGTGATTAGGCCAGACAACCTAGGTGTTAAAGGCCAGAAGCCTAATTTTGTATATGTAATTATGTAGATCATTAATACAAAATATAAAAATTGTTGTGTGTTGATCGACCACGAAGAAAGAGTGACGGGGGAATAAGATTCCATAGAATGGGTAAGGGAGAGGGGGCTGGAAGTTTGGAAGAGGGGATAAGATTGAGGGCTTAAGTCCTTGAATAATAATTTATTATTATTCCAAAGTGGTGTGAAAGGTAAATTTTTATCCTAAGTTCCTAGAAAAGGAAACGCATACTTGATGGAGTGCATGCAACTTCATGGGTGACATGTGTTGGCCCAGGAACATGCAATTTAACCCAAGAATTGAGCTGTGATGGGGGTTTATCCTCCATTCTTTTGTCCGTTGTTTGAACCATGTGTGGTGGGCGTTTGATCTCTGCATACCCTCACACAACTCTGAAACCCACAACCGTGATACCTCTATGATCGACTGGTGTATTCCCATGAATTCCTTCTGTTCTCTACATTTGGCCTCCATCATCGACCTCTATGTTGAATCTTTGTCACGCATCCTGAAAACTAGCAGAAAAACTGTGGACTAAGCTATGTCTCCTGTGTGTACTGTGAACCCAATTTATCCACACTGAAAATTCGAGTTCGTGCTTAATTGTTTGGGTTGTTGTCTTCTTTAAAACCTGAGCATACCATAATTGTCTATGCTGTGTGTGTTATAACTATGGGTTGTTGTTTCCACATAGTCCCTTGGTTGAGTGTGATTGGATACCATCATCTATTCCTTTATGAGCCTTACTGTTGTCCTTGTGATGGAATGAAGCTGAAGAAACAGGTTGTTAGGATTGTGTGCAACACTCTCTGCAGGTGAGGGAGGTGGTTGTGGTTGAAGAGGCAGGTTGTTCGGCTTGTAAGTGAATCTCTCCAGGTGAGAGAGTGTGCAGAGGAAATGAGAACTCCTGGAAGGGGTCTTGTAGCTGCCACAGATCTCAGAGAATTCTGGTTCGAACTATTGTTGAAGCCCAAGGCAAGGGAGGTTTAGCATCCGAAGGACTGTCTGGTGTGACAATGAAGGTGTATACTCTTGGGGT
>JASDQU010225082.1:3522-17510 GCA_032191745.1 Picea mariana | reverse complement strand
TCAACTTCATGAGAATTGTATGTGTTTTCAATGCTCGTTTATTGTCCTTGAATGTTGGTTTTTAATTCATTAAGCCAATTTTTTATTGCAATTGTGAACAATTGAGTAGTTGATTAAATGAATCTAAATTAGTGGTTAAAACTAAGTTTTTTAGTGCTAATTTCATATCAAGTTTGGTATTAGATCAGTTGATCAGGGATACATTGATTTAGGTTTGCAAAAGTGTTGGTGTTGAATGATAACTAAATATAAGATTGGGAGAAGGTTTTCTTCAAGAGTACAATCCTAATATTAGTTCAAGATGTGCATTCCAATGGAAAGCAATGGAGTCTTCAAGAGAAGAAAACCTCTCTCAACATGAAATAATGTTTTAGCAAGCCTTTCTAGAGATGAAAACCATGGTGGAATAATTATATTGGGAATGAAAGAAGAACTAATAAGGCCCAAGTCAAGGAAAAGGAGAAGGATATGGTGATGATCCTCCTTAAACCTCCACATCTCCATCCTCTCGTTCAATTTCAAGTTCTTCTTCAATTCCACAAAGGAAAAAAAACAAATAAATATGCTTATAATTTAACTTTGTTGAAATTATACATGAAATTTGATCTTCTAATGTATAATAGAGAGCTTAATGAAGAGAAATTGGATAATTGGATCAATAAGATTGAAGTATATTTCAAGGTCAAAGAATTGTGGATGAATAAGAAAAATTTCAATTAGATAATCTTTGATTGGGAGGCGCAACATTGATCTGGTGGGAGCGTAAGACTCAAGATAATATTCTTAAGAAAGGTAAAATAATATCTTCTTGGTATGAATTCATAGCTACATTAAAGAATCAATTTTATCCTTTAGGGTATATGCAACAAGCAATAATGGATGGGTAGAATCTAAGGAAAAATATAGGACAAAATGTGAAATACTTTACTCAAGAGTTTAGAAAGAAGGCATTAATGTTGGGAATTCCTCTCTATATGCAAGAAAATATTTTGAAGTATATTACTAAGTTGCATAGTTATTTGAGACACACAATTCTTATGTTTAACCCAACTAATTTTGATGAAGTTTGTGTCCAAGCCACTCATATTGAGTCAAATGGAAAGAATGTCATATTGAGTCAAGGGGAAATAATGTCTAGGAAAACTTCTCAAAGAAATAAATCCGATGAGTTTCAAGAAAAAAAAAAAGGAAAGGGTGAGACAAAAATAACATATATAGTGAAGAAAAAATATCAGAAGCCTTCATGTTCACATTGAAAAAAGGAAGGACATGATGATTCCAAGTGTTGGAAACTTCATCTAGAACTAAGACCAAATAGGTTTGGAAATAAGAACACCATTGTTGCAATCCAAGAGGATATTGGATCAGATTCAGGTGATGAAACCAAGATCATGGGCATGGGCATACAAAGTACATATTCTTCTTCTAGTTCTAGTTATAATACTCATTCTTTAAAATATGAAACTATGCATGATGAAAGGAAAATAAGTGATTTATTACATATTAGAGTCATCTCAAAACATACAAATATTGATACACTCTTTGATAGTGATTTGAAAGCTAATCTCATCTATGAAAAAATTGTTAAGACAATGGGACTTGAAAAATATACCACCAATATAATACACCATGGATCCATGTATTATATAAAATCCAAGACCATGGCCATGAAAAATACACAGTTGATCCATGTCATAAAATATCATAGCCATGAGAAAATACAAAGTGGATATATGTCACAATATATTTTAGGAAGACACTTAGCACCAAGGATCATGCAATATGGTCTTCAAAGTACTTAACAATGAGTGAAATAATCTTGCACAACTCAGGAAGGTACAATCGATGAGGGAAGCCCCTAACCCAAGGTATTTAATCCCAACTCCATGATTGTACAGATATACATCATGTGAATAAATGAAACTGATGTACAAACCATCTGATTATCGGTCATTGATGAAAACCATTAACAAGTGTGAGGGGGACCAAATGCTTAAAATGGACCCCAAGGTAATCAGTGTAATATCACAAGTGTGAATAAATTATCTAAAGTCAAGCACTTGGAGAATCAATCTATCAGTGGTTAATGGGATGAACCCATTATCGATCACCAGGGAACCTCCCACTAATTTTTGCAAGCCCCAAGGTACTACAAATTTTTCTAGACCAACTTCTTAGATGATGATTAGTTGTTGATAGTAAGATATCCATTGAAAGGAATGGAAATAAGGTATCCCACATCAATCGAAAAAAAAAAAGAACTAAGAATTTTTGTTGAATAAGGAAACCACCAAGTACAAATTGACACAAGGATAACTGACATGAAAGGTAAATCATATTGCAGAATGACCGACTCAAGCTCAAAACTTCCCTTGAACATATAGCATGAAAAAATAATGACATGGGAAGAACTGACATTGACATGACCAAGATATAAAGAAACAATGTTGCAGGTGTTGAAACTTTCTCGATATTGACTAGAAGAATAACCAATCGAAGGAGTACAAGCCCAATATCATGGTACAACTTCTAGGATAATACTAAATCGAAACTACAAGACAATGATTCAAACAGGTTCCATGTTCAAGAGTGGAAAGAACTAATAGTTACCACTCAAACATAATCAAATATAGATCAAAATTATTTCCCCTCTTCTAATTTTTAAGTTTTTTTAAAACTTATAGTGTCTTTTACATGCTTTCGAAAGCATAAAAAATAGATAAAAGTATGCTATAATGGAGAAAACAAGTGACTCAAAGGCATGCAACCACATTCCAAGCACATGGAATAGAATGATGCAAAAAAAATGCAAAAAAGGTGTTGGGAAAGTTATGTCCACGCATGAATGTCTTCTCCAATGGTACACAATCACAAAACATAGCTAATAGATGCAAATGTATAAGGTTAAGAGTAAATGAAAAGGAAATAAGCAATATTAAGTGAATGGTGGCATAGCAATATGTACCAAGAAGCAAGTGAAAACAAACAAGTGCAATTGTAAAGCAACAAAAATAATGAGAATCCCCTCATGACATGGTTAGGAAAAGATAAAAGAGAAAACTTGAAGTCTCAACTATTAATTCATGGCAGGGATAAACATGGGTTCTTGGACCTACAATAATAATGCAACATGGTTGCTAAATGGAAAGAGGAATGCTAACTAGAGAATTCCATGAAGGGTAGGCACCATCGTACAAGTTATGACCCACAACAGATAAGAGATGATAATGCGACAACCTGATGGGATATAACTTAAGGAATAATTTCAGTACAAATGATGGTTAATAATGCAAGATCACAATGAAAGGAAAAATCTATTGATGTATGCCAGATTGAAACACATACCTCAAAATTCATTTAAGATGTCTCCTTCCACCTATAGAGGGTCCCGCAAATGTGTCCACTCATTAAACTCTTTTGAATGGGCCATATGAGATTTGGATGAATAGGTGGGGGGACTTAGGTAATAAATAGAAATTATGTTTTTGGGTTTTTTAAAGTTTTAAAATTTTTCTGAATTTTTGAAATTGTTATATTTTTTTATGCTTACGATGGTTTAGTATTTGCTTATGAATAAAAATATGTGATTGATCTTCCATGTTAATTTTACATGCATTCTTAAAGAAATTCTCATGTTAATGCAATAGATACCAATCTAACACATAGTTAGCCAACAAATCAACCAATGTGTTTATACTCCTAGCAACATGGTTGTAAGTAATGAAATCAAATTTCCTCTCAAGAAGTCACACCCTCAATTAGTTAGTTGAAACACCACTAAATGGGAATCCAAATAAACAACTAACCTATATATACTAAGAGAAATGGCTTCACATAGAAGTTTGATAAATGTACTATATTTTGCAACGTCATTAGTCGCAGGATCGAGGAATGAACCTCCTCAAATCACAAGCTAGTTAGTGAAGGATAAGATCACCCATGTGGAGAAAGTGTTGTTCTAAGTTTTATGGATGATGTTGTCTATGAAACCTACATTGACGGGGATATAGATCGACACTTACAAATAAAGCACCAAGCATGATAAGTATGTGAACTAAACCAACCAAAGGCCAAAAATGAAAAGGATCTAGATTACAAAAATTTTAAAATAGAAAATGGTACAAAGCACCATGTAGAATTGTTTCTTACACACAATAGTTCTTAAGGTAGAGCCCATTGCAAGGATTTGACAAAGATTCCCGTCATAGCCCACTAACTCATCGATCCATTTTTGCAATACACGATTGGTAATGTAAGGACCATGCTAAATAGGTTCAAACATCCTTACCTCTAAACTTTTGTGATCATGATGATGCAAGGATGAACACATTTATCATACTAGGAGTTGATATTCTTCTTATGTGTCTCATTAACTAACAAAACATCTCAATGATGTTCATCAAGATAGGCCAAATAAACAAGATGATCTTCCTCCATAGAGGTATTAGGAAAGAGTTCTATAGATAGATTTAATAAAGGTATCTCTCATTCAATCCGTAAAACAACCTCCACTCAATGAACAAGTTGAAATGGTGTAAAATTGGTGGTAATATTCATTGAAATTCTATAGGCCCATAACACCAAGAAAATAAGCAAGTACTTGTAGGTCTTATGTTTACCCACCATCCATTGCATCATAATATTCAAAACATGATTGATGGATTCTACTTGCCATTAGACCGAGGATAGTAAGGGGACATGTTTTCATGCCAAAAACCCAACTTGGTTGCTAACTTGGTCGTCATTTTACTCTAAAAATGGGATCTAACATTAGTCGTGATTTTTCTAGGGCCACCAAACCTATCTATAATTTGATTGAAAATGAAAAGCTCCACCATGGTTCCATCATTGGAAGAAGTGGGCATAGCTTCAATCCACTTGTTAAAGTAGTCAACTACCACAATGATGTAGTGGTGGCCATTAGTTGAAGCAGTCTTATATGTCATAAAAAAAATACCCATTTTTCAAAAAGGGCCAACAATAACCATAGGGTGTAACCGAATAGGATGATCACACATTTTTTGAGTAAACAATTGACAAGGATGACACTTCTAGAATACATTATTGCAATCTTTAAATATGGATGGCCAAAAGTATCTTGCATGCAAAATTTTATGGGTTGTGGCTATACCAGAAAGATGAATCCCACATGATTTGACATGGAAATCATTTCAAACACTCTATGTTTCTTCATGGACTAAACATTGACACAAAATTAAGTCCACACCGCAATGATACAGGGTGTCATCAACAATGAGATAACTTTTGGATTGATTTTGAATACAACGACGCTCATATTTGGATAACTGAGGGTTGAACTACTAGGTTTGAAGATATAAAAAAATGCCTCCATACCAACGATCAAAAGAGGAAATCAGAAACAAAAACGCATACTATAAGGACTTGTAGACCACAATTTTCTCACTATATCTAAGAAGTTTAGACATCAACTCTGCAAAAGATAAAGACTTCTTGGATTTTGGAGTGGTAAACTCCAAATAAAACTCCTACAAGATGAATATCCATTTGGAATACTTTCTCCAAATGATCTGATGTGTAACAACATGTTGCATTGGGTTGGCATTGGTGATGTGGTTGTGGTCGACTGTGACCCATTACTACTTTGATTTCACTTTTGATAACCATAATTTAGTGAAGAAGAATGTAACATATAAGACATTGGAGAACATGAACCTCTACTATAGCTAACTTCTTGACATGTGAGTAATGTAGTTTAGGACCTAAAAGACCCTTACTAAGGTAATAAATCACATGCTAAACTTATGAAGAGTATTCTTGGACAACCCCCATACCAATGGTGGACTTAGATGCAACTACATAAAAAAAAAAAAACTCCTTGATGTAGTCTAGTGGACTAAAAAATGGGGATGATACCAAGGCTATATTCAAATCATCAAAATAATTTTGGTATTGGTCATCCCAAATAAACAATACACCCTTCTTCAAAAGGAACATGAAACCTTTCAAATTCTCAGCATAATTCATGATGAATATTTAATGTTTTGGGCTCATCATATTGTATCTTATCACTATAGATTGAAGGTAGTCCACTCAAGAATATTTGTATCTTTACTTGTTTATCCTTGGTGAAATCAACATACCTTAGCCACTCTAGAAATATCCTCTCATACTCATCCATATTCATGCTCCCAATATTGAGTTCAAATAACTCCATCTTCATTTCATAATATCGTTGGGACTGGTATTTATTATGAAAATACTTTACGAACTTCCTCAAAGTTAACTTATTTTCATCAACGTGTTTGTCTTGCACAAGTTGGTCCCACCACATTGATTCTTTCCCTTTTAACTGGTAAATGGAAATTTTTTCTTCTACATGTGATGAATAATTATGTAGTTGCAAATACTTCCTCATTCCCAACAAGCATGCCTCTGCATCTTCATCCTTCTTGTGATCACCATCAAAAGTAGGAGGTTTTATCTTTCTTAGATCCCCTTGTAGTTAATCTACTCTGGTTCTACTCTTATGTTTTCTATTAGGAGACAAACTTGGAAGGATTCTTGTTCTTTCAGCTGAGTCTCTTGGTGAGTGATGTTGATGTCTACTAGAACTACTAGATTCTTCTCTCCTCACATGAAACATGTGATCCTTTGCCTTCCTTGATTTTTTTTACTTATCCATCTTCTTACGGAAGTTGACCAAAATCTACAACAACTTGGTGTTGATGTTTTTCTACTACTCATAAGCTCTCATAAGCTTCTCATTATCATCTTTGTAGCTCAGAACATCTCTTTGTAGAATTTTTATTGTCTCCACCAGATCAATACCTTATGTTCTACCATCACTATTCCCATTGAATTCAGTCTCAACATTTCCCAGGATGACATTTATTCCCCTAAATTCATACTCATGAGCATCCTCTATCTCACCAATATTCATACTCAGTTGGTCTACATGTACTTTAAGTCTACACAATGTGTAAAATACACAAACATCTGTTAGTTTAGACATAAAAAACAAATCTGGGAAAATTCACACATTGTTTCCAATCCTGGAAGGCAACCAAAAATCCTTCTTTTAATTTGTTGATGAAATATGATACCCATATCTAAAATCTAGCTAAATAGATTAATTATTCTCTTCCTTATATTTCCATTTACTATTCATTTGCTCAATTCTGATCCCTGAGCAAGAAGTTGGATGCCTAAAGTTTTTTCTCTTTCCCAAACTTAGAAAAAAAAAAAAAAAATATGTCATAGTTTTGTTGATGTGGCACCCTATTGATCTGACATGAAACATGTCAGATGATGTGGTAGATGGATCCACGTGTCCTTTTCCACATTTTTCCTATCATCACCTTGAGAACCTGGTCTTGCCTCTTCATCCTTCAGGCCTTCTTCTATTTCTTCCTTATCCTTTTCTTTTTCATATTTATTTTCTCTATCAGGCCCACTAGATCTTGTCCTTTGTTGCCATGTGTACCTATCCTACACATGCTAGCTGACATGGACCTGTTGCTAACCATCATATGTAGGTCATCAAGATTTTGATATTGCAACACTACACTATCAGGAAATATTCTTTCAAATAGTTCCCATTAGAAGGAATCACTTACCACACAAATGATTCCTCCCATAGTATGCATCCCACAAGATTGGCGTATATGTGTCATCGGGCTCATCCCATTGGAATGACCAGTTGTCCTGCACACAATTTATCCCCAAAGATTGCAACTCATAGAATATTGGACTCACTCATTTGGGAAAAATCCATCGTAATGATAACTTACCCCATCATGGTTCTTTCCAAAACATGAAGTTCTAAATCCTCTCAGACTCCTTCCATCAAAAAGTTGACTTTCCACAAAGATCCCCAAACAAGCCCTCCCGAAAAAATCCTTATGAATGATCAAATGGCTCAGATTGATCATGATGAACCATTATCATTATTTTTTCAGGCTCAGAAGTGTTTAATCGATAATGGCCTCTTCCTTCATCCTGATTTCACTATAGAGGAAACCTATCCCCGTCACGTGTAGCATGTCCTTGGTGACGTGTCTCTCGGCATGGCACACTAACCCAACAATTTGATGTTGCATACCAACACCCTTTTGTTTATGTGTCCTATGATGTTTCCTTTGACATAGCATGTTGTCGTGGAATTCTCCTCTATCTCTAGACCTTTTGAGACAACATGCTCATCCAATGGATCAGACGGTGGAAATTCATGCCCATTTACAGTCTAGATCATTGCATCTTCCAAAATATTCTTGATCTTTAATGAGGTCCCTAGAACTCCACCAGATCCAATGGCTAATATCTAACCGATCCAACAACCCATATTCATTTCAGGTTCAAAGGTGATTTCTAGTTATATCAGTTAGACTAACTTATTTGGAAATGAAATTTCACAATTGGACTTTTCAAACAGATCCTTCTGAATCCACCTTCCTGAAGGAGCAAATGGCTGAGGGCTTCCCATTTTGACGACCTAGATTTGATTCAGGATTAAAGTTGTGAACTCCTTAACCATGTTATTGGGCTTTGAAATATCTGTCGATTGACGAAAATCTTGATTTGACGACCCCCATTCTCTTCAAGCTTGCACTTGTGGATTTTTCCATTGGATGTCAAACTGTCAACACTCCTAGTCTTTTTGTGACCTATAGTTCTCAAGTCTTGCAGACTCACACCTTCGAGATCAACCTTACACTGGACCTCCAAATCCTTTTGATGCATGAATTCTCAATGGATGGTTGAGATCAAATTTTTCGACATGATGGATCATGCTCATCCTATTGGGATTTAACCATTATGATTTTCCCTTCAGATTGCATAACTTTCCAAGTTTATGGTTTTCCTTAAAATTCAAATCCCACAACACTGTCGCATTCTCATATCCAAGTTCCACCTTCATGGTTCCTCCAACCAAATCTCGAGGTATGACATGTTAGCACATGGGTTTCTACGTGCACACCCACTCGACCACCACCTCTCCCCTAACTTCCATATATCACCACCATGTCATCCTGATGTCACCAATATGGAGAATCCATGGTTTTTAATTTTTTTTTTTTTTCAAAATTTCAAAAAATGCCCAAATTCGAAATTATTTTATCGACCACCATTGAAGCTCTGCAACTAGCTTCATAAGGCCAATTTCAACCCTGGGCAGTTGATTCAACCTATGGACCAACAAATTCGACAATCCTGTGTTTATTTTCCCACTGATTTTGACTTTAGAAATTGGGATTTTTTCCCAATTTCATCGAATTCACCAAGAATGCTCAGAGAAATATTCAATTTCGGCCTAGTACTCTCCCAATTTCACCCAATTCACTAAGAATTCTCATACAATTCTTCAATTTCGACCTGGTTCTCGACCCATACGATTTGAATGATGTAACCTTCACTCTAATACCACATTGTAGCATCCCCAACTATCGAACTAAGGAAAACTACCAAAACTTCAATGCTCAGTTACCACAATGTAGCATACCCAGGGTCTTTCCTGAGCCACGCCACACAAATTTTCTCCCCGATTCCATAAAAATTATGCCAAGCAAGTCTCTTGACCATTCTTGTACAATTATTCCATGCACAATCTACAATTATACATCCCAACAAGCAAACCAATTTGTTACCATTTTGAGACCTTCACTGGTGTGATGAGAAATTATCCTACTTATGACAAACAATTGTATCCTTTGGCTCGTATTGTGAAGAAATGGAAATTGTATTTGATGGGAAAAGAGACAATCATCCATATGAATCACCATCCTTTGCAGTATCTCCAATCACAAACCAATATAAAAAAATTACATCATTTATGGTGGATGGGATTCTTGTAGCAATTCCATTTGTTCATCAGGTATAAGAAAGGTATACAAAACAAAGTCACAGATATATTATCTGGACCTTCTATTAATGCATCCATTGTTTTACAACATATCTCTTTATCTCATGAAATTTACATTGAACATTATGGTAGAGATGAATATTTCAAGGATGTATATGAAACACTAATCCATGCTACTAAAGTGGAAGAATTATATTATCATGTACATGAAAATTTGTTGTAACATCTTGGTAAATTGTGTATTCTGCAAGATGAAAGAGTGCATGTAATCAGATAAGCATGTATTTCTCTCATATCTGGTCATTTTGGTGTAGGAAAAACAATATCTTAGTTACAACACTATTTTTATTGGCCTTGGATGTATGAAATTGTGTCCAAATATGTAAAACGATGTGTCATGTGTGCCATTAGAAAACCAAGGAACAAAAAATTGTGTTTGTACATGCCACTTCCTGTAGTGTCTCATCCATGGGAAAGTGTGACTATGAATTTTGTAGGGGGTTTTCCTATGTCTAGGAAAGGTCACGATTATCTATATGTTGTTATGGATATATTTAAAAAAATGTGTGTTTCAATTCCTTGTAAGAAATAGGTGACAGGGTAAAAGATTGCATATTGGTTCTTCTAGCATGTTTGTGTTGATCAATTCATTTTTCCCATAGCCATTGTATTTGATCTAGACACTTGATTTATTTGGGAATTTTGGTCAACTTTGTGGAAGTTAATGGACACTAAGATTCAGAAGAGAACTTATTTTCATCCACAAATTGATGGAAAAATGGAAGGGGTAAATAGGACATTGATACACTTACTCTGAGGATATTTTAGCAAGCATCCCAATCTTTGGGATGAACAGTTGTATTATGTACCAAATGCCTATAACCATGCCATACATTCTTATACACAGAGGTCTCCTTTTGAGACATGTTTTGTATATTTTCCTAAGTCTCCTTTGGACTTCATTTTTGGGAAAGATTCAGTGGTGTATGGATGTAATGATGCAGACAAAGCCAATAAGTTCATCCATAAGATCTAATTGGTTCATCGAGTTGTACATGAATAGTTAGAAAAGATCCAAGCCAAATATAAGGCTAGGAATGGCAAGCACTGGGTTGATCATCACTTCAAAATTGGTGATGATGTTTGGTTATACATTAGCAAAAAAATGCCTTAAGGTGAAGGTAAAAAGCTAAAGCCTGATGAGTCATAAAATTACCATATTTTGATATCTTTTTTTCCTTATTTTCAATCCTTTTTTGTTCAACCATAACCCTGTATTAGCCCATTTTAAAGCTCATCTGTGAGATCTAGGCTCGAAGTGTTTTCCATTGCATTTATCATTAATTCATTGAATTTTGATTAATATCATGGAGAATTAGCGTATTTTCATATTTATTTTTGTAGTCATGGATGATGTGTCAACAAGTTGTTGCAAGATATTACTCTAAAATTTACAATTTTATATTGCTCGAGATCCCCTTTCATTTTCAAGAAGACAAACTGCCCAACTCCTAAATCCAAGCCTACGGTATGTGCATTTTATGATTATCTGGAGAATTTGGCACACAAATGCGAGATCAGGGTTCGCATACAAATCTATATAAGTAAATTATTATTATGAAACCACACATCATTTTTATTGGTATGGAATTTCAACTCATCATTGTAAAGGGGGTTCATGGAACCAACATCAAATATTTACATTGAAAGTTAATGAAGCCACGAATTTGGTGTTCCAACCATTTGGGGAAGTAAAAATGTATGGTTTCAATTGTTAGCATTCAGGAAGGAATTTGATCAAGGTTTTAATGAGAACAACAGTCTTGCACAATTCTAGGACCATGTTTTGAGTATCTGTATGATGAAACCCTCATGCGGCACACTGATCTAGCATCTTCGGGGTCACAAATTGAAAGGGAAGAGTTCTAATTTATTGTTTGGAATGTTTTAAACCAACATGGACGTTCTCAAACTTCAAATCATAACTAGAAACAACCAACATCTGATATGAGCTATCTTTCTCCCTCTGCAAGATATAAACGAGATGAATATTGTTGTAATTTGTTACAATATTTTTCAAGACTATTAGCACTTAATTTTTTTTCTAAAACTAGGTGTGAGGCTTATCTTTATATATTGGTGAGAGAGCAACTATGTAGGGGGAGGACTCTTAGAGCACATTAAAAATTATGATGGTGTAAAAAAATCTTCTCTTGAGATCATTCTTTAATAAATATTGTAGTTTCTTTTTCTTTAGTGTGTGTGAATGGATGTTACATTAGTATTTTAGTTTAATGTCTTGTTCTTAGGAGGGAGCTCACTCCATGGGATAATATTGTTGTACAATTGGTGTTAGACACAAAAATGTCACACTTAAGTGTTCCATCTATTTAAACCTAAGTGTTGCAAGTGTCGTAAGTGTCGTATTCACCTTATTAAGTGTCACATGCACTTTGTCAACTTTCATATGCACCTTAATAAGTGTCACATGAACTTTTCTAAGTGTCACCACAGTTGAAACCATTGAAAGACATTTTTCATAATCCCTAAGTCATTTTGGACAAAGAAACCCATCATTTGAAAGCTAGAAACATGTTTTTTACCTTATATTTTTTACCATTTTTGGAGGTCAACACACCCCTTCCCATGTATAGGAATCATTGATCTCCTACCAATGCTTCCTGATCCATTAAAAGGGAGTTTTGATCCCATTTTTCAATGCTATGTACTTAGTATCAGGGAAGCATTGACCTGTTCAAAGGAAGTTATAACTATTCCCCCTTTTTCTAAGAGAACAAATCCGAGGAGATTCAAGCTTGTTTGGGCCAAGGATTTGAGTCACCCTACTTGGCGCCATCCTAGGAAACCTACAAAAGGAAAATCCAAACTCATGGAGAAAAATCCTCAACTATTTTCCAAAATATCTCATGATGGTTAAGCCTCTAAACCCTATATAATGAGGGCATTTACATGGTGAAGGGGGCAATTCATTGAAGCATCATCATTATGATCTTAAGAAATTCATGGAAGGATTGGACTGGAGAGCTTGGAGAATTTGTTGCAATGTCAAAGGTGATTTGTAAGTGTTTTCTTTATTGGATTTCCATTAATATAAACTTGGCCTATTCCTTTCACTATGTTGTTCATGATAGTGTCTATTCTTAAGTTAAATCCAGTATAGGTAGATTTAATTATTACCTAACAAGATCTAGTAGAAGTAGAAAGGTTTGCTTCTTGTTTTGCAGATCTCTTTGATCATTGAAAAGGATTGGATCATTGTTATAGGTGAATCCTCCTATGGACAAGTGGATTCCCTCTTGGTCTCTAGACTCCTAAGGCCAAGACAGAAAATTTCTTAACATGGACACTGACATCCTTTTAGATCTAATCAAGATAACATATGAAGGAGAAGAAGAAAGATATGTACCTTATTAACGATGTTTTTCCTTGCAAAGTCTAGGCTGAGCTTTGATCCTAAGCTCCCTGATAGGTCCCATAGAACAAACAAAGATACAATAGACTTCTTATTCTACTGAGATTAGCTCAAATATAGATCTATCTACTGAAGAGAAACTCATGTAGAACAAAAATAAGTTTGAAAGAAACAAGCCAAGCATTGATATATTGATAAGAACAAGTAACAGTACTTACAATCCTTTGATGAAGGTGCAGTAGCTTCTTCCACTTCTCCTTGTCCAACCCCTTTTCTCAAGTAATCTAAATTGATTTCTTTGATGACATACCACTTATAGGATCATAAGTTTGGTATCAATCTCTAGTCTCTTTTGTCCTTTCACCATGAGAAGGCCTCCTTATATAACCTTGGAGAGGCCCAGCCACTTGAGATATCTTTGGGATAATTTGAGGATTCCTCTCCTTCAGTTGAGGATCTTCCCTAAGATCATGCCTTGACCCAAGATTCGAACCTAACTACCTTCAAATATTGAGGGGATTATCCCCTGATTTCCTCCAACAAACCAAATTTCGCCCAAAAAAGGGTAGTGCTCCCCCAAAAGGGGACACAGAGAGTTGTAGCACTCCCCCAAAGAGGCCAAGGGAGCGTTGGCACTCCCTGACAGTGGGTAGGGGAGCGCTCCCTCCCAAAATTGATATTTGAGTGGTTTTTTCAGTGGCAAAAGGTTTATAT
>JASDQU010225081.1:0-17516 GCA_032191745.1 Picea mariana | reverse complement strand
TCCTATTATGGAAGGGATCCTCTCCTGTTCACTTGCCTCTTCGAGGGGGCATCCTCCTATTGAGCTACCGCTCCAAATACAATACTTCTCTTCATGTCTCATTACATTGCTTAAACCCCTTTATATAGTGCTACCATCACGTAAGAACATTCTAGAGGAGGAATCTTCTAGAAGTGGAACCTTCTAAGAATTCCTCTTACATTTATTATATCTAACTATCATAGTGGGCCTTATTTAATAATATAGTGGACCTAGTCCACCTTACATTGAATGACCTCCACTATTATCACTATGGGCCCTCTGGGCCCCCCCACTACCTCTCTAGCTACCTTACACTTTCCCTTTCATAAATAAATACAAAAATCAAAAAGAGATTCTTGGCTGTCTCAGGGCAGCGAACACATTAGTTTCACAGGTTTTAATCAAATTTGTAATTTGTCCATATTGTATATTTGCGAATAAGGAACATTATAGCTGAAAATTAAGTAGTTGATTTGAGTTATTATAATCATAGTTAGTATATTGTATATATGAGTAGTTAGTAATTTCTAGTTAGATTAGTGTAGTTAGTTTAGTTTGCTTTATCAGTTTCTAGTTTCTTTTATTAGTTTCTAGTTTCCTTTATTAGTTTAGTTCTTTGTCTTTGTTTTATTAGTTTCTAGTTTCCCTTTAGATTTCTTAGATCAAATCATTTCTCTTTGGTTTCCATACGAGACCTTAGGGCGGCCAATGGAGCCGTTAAACTCGTCAGGGTGGTCCATTCCAAACGGCTTGGGTTATTAGACAACCCCGGACCGGTTCCACTCTCTTAATTGACGGAGGGTCATTTTCGCCCGTCAACAGGTACATCTGTAAACAATTAAGGTGGTGGACCATGGCCCAACATGTCATATTGCTTTTGGTCTAACAGGGTCGTAAAAGTTCCATTTTGATTGACACGTGGTAGGACTAAGGAAGTCCACGTCACCCTGGGGGATGTCATTTCGAGACTTCAGATTCAGAAGGTTTTACCTCAGCATACTTTGTTTCTCCCAGAGTGTCGAGCTACGAATACACTGATGTACCGCTGCACCTTACCCCTTGCTCTTGGATTGATCTGCGACTCCAATATGACTTCAGCCTATCCAACAATCAAGCATTTTTGCCTAGATCTACAGTGCATCTCCTCTCTGGAACCTTAGAACTTTAGGCTTCAACCTCTTTTCCTATAACACATAAACTTTGTCGAAGTCACGAAGTCTGAAGGACTTAGGAGTTTAAATGTTTTTCACCTTCACTATATCTGACAACTATGAAGGGTATGCCTTCTCCTAAACAAATCCTACGACCCAATTTCAACCTTGCGGCCAACACAACGGTTGTTGTAGCTTCCTTCTCCATTGCCATTTCATAAAATGTTATACCTCCTGAGCTTCACAACACGATCAAAGTATTTTCTTGGCACCCAGGGATGCTTTGAACCTCTAATTTTGTCCCTTATGACAACAATTCACTCTGAAACCTTGTCTCATTAACCACTAAAATGGCCCATCCAGGATCAGTGTCGAAACCATGGCTGTGATACCAATTTGTGACATCCCCGACCATCGACCTCTACCGAGAAACACTACCCAAACAACCTTATCTTTTCACAACTAGATCTGATGCCAATTTGTGACCTTTCTCGGCCTTAAACAAACATGCTAGGCCATGCCACCACATAACTTTGCGGAAATATTAACATATAAAACTTAACATGAATAATTAGAGATAACATATGATATTCATATATATTTATTTACATATCTATCTAGTGAAATTTTAGACTATACATTAACGTTCTATAAATACACATATTCTTGTAGAGTTATGTTATCACACATCTTAATGAAAAAATAACAGTAAAATAATACATGCAGTAATCATAGACAAGACCATAGATGTAACAACATATATAAATACATATCATGCAAATGAACATAGAAATGGATACTTATCTTTTAATTAAGGCCCACCAACTGTGTGAAGACCTTCCACAAACCTCCTAGCCTTAGACCATGCCACTCATCATGCTCAACAGTGGGTCACCCCAGAGTTGGGACTAACTCCACCGGGCAAGGGATTTCTATGATTGGCAAGGAAAACAGGGAAGTTGAACAGAACAACATGAAGGATTTTTATCCTAGGATCCACTTACACCCACAATCCACAGACCCTCATTTCCCACACACCTGTTCCACCCCAAGAGGGTACACCTTCATTATTACAAGTTCATCGACTACTACACCTCCCTTTCCTTGGGATTTAACAAAAGGATGGATCAAAAGTCTCAAAGTATTGTAGCTACTATGAGACTCACTCCAGGAGAACTCACTTCCCAACAAACTCTCTCACATGGGGAGAGTTTCTCACATGCATGACAACCTTTTTCTTCAATTAGACTCTTAAGTCAAATAGACACAGGTGATGTCAATAACAAAATTCGGTTAACACACAGGTGATGTCAACAATAGAAAATGGGTTAGGAAATAGAATATGGCATCAAGCCAAGCTTAGGTGTTGGCAGCAATAGCCAACCGCTAATACACAACACGGGTTTATAAAAATACAAGTGCATCGGGCTTTACAGGAAATACGCAAGACAACTCTAGTATTTGCAGGTTACAACGACGCATGCATTAGTGGGGAGTATGGCTCTCTTCTAGGGTGGCTAAACTCACGAGGGTGAAGATGCAATGGTGAAGGAATAGTGAGAATCGTGAGAATCCTCAGAGTCGTGAGAGTCATGATAATTGTGAGGGAACCCCCAACGATATGACTTTCCCACCTAAAACTTCATACACCTAGGTTGACACATGTCTCCCTGGAACTGCATGAGCTCCGCTTAACACTCGTCCCATTTCCCCAGGAAGTTAGGACAACATGGTTAAGTCAAACCTTAGCATATATGAAATAATAATATAATATTATTCCTTTAGAGGTAATCCCTCTAGATTATCCCCTATTCCTAGACACTTAGCCCCTTCCCTACCTAGTGGAGCTTAGTCCCCCATAACTCTTTCTTCGTGGAGGGTCTACACGTAGTGATGCAATTTTTTTTATTAATGATGCCATTATTTACATATACAAAATCAGGCTCATTGGCCTTAGCATCTGGCTCACCAGCATAATAAACACGTAAGTCTCTCAACTTATAACCACTTGGCTCACCAGCCTATAAACATATTTACAATTTAGCAGGGGATGAGCCTTGGTATGTTACAGTGTTGCAACAAACTCCCTAAGTCCTCCTTGTCCAACCTTTTCTCAAAATATCCACAATCAAAATAATAATACTTTGTTGATTTTCCTCCTTTTCACCATGGAAATGCCTCCATTTATAGGATTTTAGAGGATCAAGCTCCTTGAGTATTTTTGGAATTTGTTGAGTATATAGCTCCATTAGTTGTATTTTTTCCTTAGATGCAACTATGGAGTTAGATTGAATCCAAACTAACCCAACCCATCCATAGTTGTCTGTTAGAATAAAGTGGGATTTCCTCCAATATTCCCTCAACCAATACAACACTCCCTTGAAGTGGACAACAAAGAATTGTAGCGCTCCCTTAATATGGACAAAGAGCACTAGCGCTCCATATATATGAGCAGGGGAGTGATGATATTTCAGAATGTTAAAAATATGAGTAATTCCCCAGGTAAAAATCTTGTTCCAACTGTCGGATGATGTGGCTTCTTCTTCTAACATGTTTTAGGGGTTGTAGCAAGTTTTTTTATGGTGTCTTTCAAGATTCGACACTTAGGAAAAGTGAATGTGACACTTACGACATTTGTGAGAATGAAAGTGCGACACTTGCGACAATTAAAGTGCGACACTTGCAACATTTAAAGTGAGACACTTATGACATTGTCAAAGTGAGGAATTTTTATGTGTAACAGTCTGAAAATATGTCATAATTGAAGCATGGTAAAGGTGGCCCCAATTCATATAAAAAAGTACAAATCATGGATAGTCAACCCCGAGAAAACCAATCCAAGCCACAGGAAAAAAGGGTAACAAGAAGTTGAATAAGGTCATTGGAAAGTGGTATGAGTTCCACAAAATACCCTATAATGGCACTGATGAATGTCACTTGAAACAATCATTGTTGGCAGAGTTGAAAGAAAAAAAATAGAATTTGGCCCATACTCTAATTTGGAGTAGGATAAGGGAAACTAGATCATTCATGCAAAACCTAGTGCTACCATTGAAACTACAAATATCCAACTAGAAGAGTCAGAGGATCCTAAGGAAGGGGGAGTGCCCCTTTCATTCACAGACGTGGGTGAAGGGGAATCTACTACATTTCATTGTTGACAGCGATAGCCAAAATAATCTATGTCAATTTTCACATGCAACTCTATGTGACTAATTTTTAGATTTGAAAATTGCTTCCTAGTGAGCTAACAATAAAACCCTAGCTGTTATCACTAAACAATTTTACACTGGAAATGTTTGAATGAAATTATATGCAATGAAAACAACTAGATCAAAGATGAATCATCAATACACAGGCGACAAAAAAATTATGTTCTGTAACCTTGTTAATTTCATAAATTCAGAGGGAAAAAACAACCCTCCTAGCCAATACAAATCCACTAAAATCTGAGGACAACCTTGTCCTCCAAAAAAATGAAAATTAGAAAACCAAACCTTAGCAAATCCATGGAGATTCCTTTGCTCGCAAATATGATACATACCACTTGTATGGCTTGTTTACGTCACCTATATTTTTGTTGATGTCATTCTATAAGAACCTACTCCTACCCTGAAAACCTTGTACAAATGTACATGATTCACCTTACTGCAACCTGCGTACATACGTGACTGTGCCCACTTCAAGCCTCGTACATACACGATTCATATTTTTGAAACCCATGTACATACGTGATTCACCTTCATGCAACCCACATACATATGCAATTTTTCCCAATGTAACCTGCATACATGTACGAAAACCTTTATGAATACTTTTGCACGATTCACTCCACTCGTATAGTTTCTTCCTAGGCCATATTTTCCATAGTTGTAGAATTTCCCTTGTTGAAATCACTAATATCCTTAGCACAAGTGAATAATCACTTATGACAACTCCATCAAGTGTCCACACACTCTACATAATAAGATGTCAGAATGACCTTTCTCCTTTATATATAATCCTTAAGATTCATTATAGAAACCCCTCCACAAGTAAACATCAATTTAGACTTTCTTGTGGGTGTGAAGCCTCAAGAAAAATCCATAAATCCCATCACCAAACCCATGAAGTACCAACTTCATTCCAAAATAATTTTTCACTAAACGAAGAGTGTAATGTGGTTTCGATGATGATTCACATGTACTTGTCACCTAGGTCATGTGAGAATACCTGTCCGAAGCTACAAAAATTAACACTCCCTCTTAGTGAGGGAGGTATTCTCACGACACTCCAAAATCACCTAGGAGTATATTTTTCTCCCATACTAGATCTTTTTGATCTAGGTGGATATCAGTGGCCACCCACCTACTCCAATTGGCTCAAAACAATTTGTTGGAAATTTAATATTTTTAGCAATTTTTCGAGTCCTAAACTTTTGGTGCCATTTTGAGGGCCTAAACGATGTTTTTCATGATCAAGCACATCAGTGATAGAAAAAGGATTTTAATGAGACCTCAAAATGAATATCCTCATTGATACCTTTTCAGAAAGCTATCCTGTGCCCCAAACAAAGATCGTATGCCAAAGTTACGCCCCCGGAAAGTTGATACACCAAACTACCCAAAACGAGGTCCACAAAACTATTGGATTTTCATCTTTAGGGGTTAGGGTTTTGCATTTTCTTTATGTTAAAAAGGCCTTTGGAGCCTCATTATAAAAATAATCTTCTTACAAATGAGAATGGCCATCACATCTCTTCTCAGAGATAAGTTTCCACCATTCTAACGAGTTCATTCACTTTGTATTTTACAGTTCTGTACATTTTGCTCATTAATAGAAATTGTGTATTATTGTATCTCTGTTTTTATTATTGTATCTCTGCTATATCTCTGTTATATTATTGGATATCTGATATATCTATGTACATTTATTTATTATATCTCCTCTCTCATTTCGTTCCAAAAATAATCTGTATCAATGGTATCAGAGCATGCTACTCTTGATCGTTTTTCAGTGCATGTCCCCGACAAAGTTTGAGTATAGAAAGTTGGGTCTCGAGCTTATCTCTATTGAGGAAAATCGTTCTCGCACACCCAAGAAACCCTCCATTTCGAAAGAAAATAAATAGGATAGAGCAGAAGATTCTATTATTTTTTTGCTTGAGCAAGCTCTCACGCGACAGAGGGACGAAATTATGGAGATTTTTTCCCACATCCTTCAATGCTTGTTGATAAAAACATGAGCATATTCATCAAGAGGCTAGTTTGGAGGCACCTCTCCTTTCAAGGTACAAGTTAATTTTGATATTATTGTATTTGAAGGTCAGATAGATGAAGATTCCCTAGAAAAATGGTTAAATATGCTAGAATGTTATTTCTCTGTTCACAATTTTCTGACAGGGAGAAGTTCACCTTCACACTTCTTAAGGCTCTCCCCCATGTCAAACATTGGTGGGAAAATTACTGGGATAAAATATCCATAGATGAGTCTAGAATATATGGGGTCGAGCCCACTTCGGATTTTTTTGTGGATGCAGTCAAGGAACAATATTACCCTGTTGGTAACTATGACGACCAATACATGAGATGGGCCACACTGTGGTAAGAGAGGGTCCAAACAGTGTTAGAGTTCACAAATACTTTCTATACCTTGTGCAAAAATATGGGTATCAAATACTCCAAGTGACATTTGGTTCTGAAATACTGTGGGGCTCTGCGCAGGTACATCCAAACTGAAAGGGATTTCCTGGACATTTCATCACTAGGAGTTTCCTATCAATATGTTGTCAAAATCGAGCATAAATTTAGGCACCAAAACAATTAGAAGTTCGAGTCTGAAAATCCGCAACAATCAAAGTATGATAAATACCACTCTAACAAACATCCTCCCAAAAACCATTCAAAGCCACAGGAAAAGAAGGGTAACAAAAAGACAAAGAATGACACTCGAAAGTGGTGCAACTTCCACAAAACACCATGGAACAACACCAATGAACGTCGCTCAAAACAGTCATTAGTGGCCGATATTTAAAGAAAACTATCTGAACCCAGATTCAGAATCTAATCCAAAAAATAATGGGAGAAGATAGATCATCGATGCAGCCCCATTGCTACTGTCATGACTGCAAAAATTCAACTAGAAGAACTAGCATATCCTGAAGAGGGGGATAACCTCTTCCATTCACAGATGTGGGTGAAGGGGACCCCATTTCATTTCATTGTTGATAGCGGAAGCCAGAATAACCTCATCTCAGGAGAGTTTGTCAAACAATTGGGATGGTCGACAACACCACACCCGCAACCATACAAATTTGGGTGGCTTTGCCAGGGATGTGATCTTTGTGTCAGCCAATAGTGTCTCATATCCTATGGCATCCATCCCTTCAAGGATGAGGTATTGTGTGATGTTTCCCCTCTTTGTGTCTGTGATGTTATTTTGGGCCAACCATATATATGGAAACATCATGTTGTTTATGAGTCTCGACCATGTAGTGTCATTGTTACTCTGGGGGGTCATCTCTACAAGATACCATAGGTAGTTCCGAATACTATTCCACCAAAAAAGTGTCACAAGGTAATATCTCAAACTAAAAAATTCATGCTCTTCACAATCTATTCAAAAGGTGAACAAAAGGACACTACAACCACTGCAACCTTGGCCCAGGATCTTTCTATCCAACAAAAGTAGATTGTAGAGGAGAAAGAAGATATTATTTCTTAACCTATAAGTGTGCCTACACACTACCCAGTCAAGCCGAGATACAACAGGTTGGTTGAACATATTAAACCCCTCTAGCAACGGGTTCGTGACATCCTTCAACAAGCTAAGCAACACAACTTCTCCAGCAAGGAAAGCAACTCACCAAGATGTAGATTCAACAAACGCTTTCCTCTCTCCCCTAGGAACTCATTTCATTAGATACCATTGATTCCTAAGGAGGTAGTATTGATCTAGGTGGATATCAGTGTCCACCCACCTACTCCAATTGGATCAAAACAATTTGTTGGTAATTTACTATTTTTAGCAGTTTTTTGGGTCCTAAACTTCTGGGGCCATTTTGAGGGCCTAAACAATGTTTTTTCACAATAGGGAACCATAGTGATAGATGAAGGATTTTATTGAGCCCCCAAAATGAATCTCCTCATCGATACCTTTCCAACGAGCTATCGTGTGCGCCAAATGGAGATCGTATGCCAAAGTTACGCCCCTATGAAGTTGATACACCAAACTACCCAAAATTGGGTCCACAAAACTATTGTATTTTCATATTTCGGTGTTGGGATTTTGGATTTTATTTATGTTAAAAAGGCCTTTGGAGCCTCATTGTAACAATTATTGTCTTGTGAATGAACGTATCCATCACATGTATTCTCAGAGATAAGCTTCCACCATTCTAGCGAGTTCATTCACTCTGTATTTTACAGTTCTTCACATTTTTCTCATTAATAGAAATTGTGTATTACTATATCTTTGTGTTTATTATTATATCTCTATTATATTATTGGATATTTGATATATCTCTTTACATTTCTTTACTATATCATCACTCTCATTTCATTCCGAAAATAATCCGGATCACTGTTACCACAATTTCTCTCCAATCCACCTGAATTGTTGCCCCCTCTATCACCGAACCAAACATGCTCTCCAATCCTCCGGACTGGGTTCACCCTTGGTCACTAAAGAAAATATTGTTGTTTGGCATGATCCTTTCCAGGAAGACACCCTGATCCTAGAATCCTTCCTCTCTTGAACATCTTTCTTTTCCATCTCAACCCATGACACCTAATAGCCTTGGAAGATGCCTCTCTCCCATGTAGACCTGAAGGTTGGATTTTCCATTGAGCGATTGACTCTCCCTTTGAGCCTCCCGAATCCCTATGAATCCACTAACTTCCTCTGAAGTCAGATTCCCTCTGAATCCACTAATTCCCTCTAAATTCATACTCCCTCTAAGTATACACAATCTCAGGAGCTACCTACTCCATGTCCACTATGCTCTGCACAGTCCTTGGAGCTCCTCCTACCCACTAGATCCTAAGGGATGAATCCCTATGAACTTTGGTTCCCTATGATGTGATACTATTGGTGGGGCCAATTTCCTCATCACTGGTGGAGTTACCTACTCCCTCTGTACCTGTTCTGCTAGTGGGGCCACTTGGCTCACCATTGGTGGAGCTACCTACTCCCTATGTGATATTGGTGGGGCCACCTAGCTCACCACTGGTGGAGCTAATGCTTCACCACTAATGGAGCTACTTGCCTCACCAATGGTGGAGCCAACTAATCCTCCTCATATGTCTCTCTTCTCCTACTTGTCACAACATGCATAGGATGTCCCCTCATCCTATATAGGTTTCCCTCCCTAACTCTAAGAACCACCACTGATTTAAAGCTATATTGTTTAGGCACACACAAAACCTAGCCATGTCGAAAAAACATTGCATAGCCCTATTGATATGGATTTTATGAGAAGAATGAAATGAATATAGATTATTAATAGTTTCTTAACACAAAACAACAGAGATACAGTAAAACTGGTTTTCTATTCAATAACGAAATAAGTTGAAAACTGTAAAATGCAGCCGAAACAAGCTTGTTGGAATGGTGGCGGCTTATCTCTGAGAAGAGATGTGACGACTACACTCATTCTCAAGAATATGATTACAATGAGGATATAAAGGATTTTTTACAATAATAAGGAATGTAAAAAACCATAGACATTCAAAAATCTAACCCTAGGAGATGAAGCACCAAAAGTCATGTGGGCCCCGTTTAGGTAAGTTAGTACATCAACTTCCCGGGGTCGTAACTTTTGCATACAATCTCCATTTTAGGCATATGGTAGCCGATTGGAAAGGTATTATAGAGGATATTCATTTTAGGCACAATATTGAAGTAACTTCTATATTGCAAACCTTTTTTCCCAGAAAACATCGTTTAGGGCCTCAAAATGGCTCCAGAAGTGAAAACTGCTAAAAATAGTAAATTACCGAAATTGCTAGAAAATTGTTTTGAGCCAAATGGAAAAGGTGGGTGGCCACCAATATCCATCTAGATCAATCCTCCCTCCTTATGAAGAAATGGTCTCCATTTCTTTGAGGTCCCCCATCAGATGAGGAAATTTCTGTTGTATTTGGCCCTGGGTGAGCCACTTGCTTTGGTGTAGGAGTTGCCCTGCTTTGACGACTCGATAAAGTTCGATCCTTTGTTGTTGAGTTCCCTTGATCTGTGTGTCCACAATATGATCATTGGATTCCTGTTGTATGCAGTTAGGGTTGATCTTTGTCGGTGTCAGCTGTTCTGCTACTTCTGAGGTGTCCAATAATGGTGAAAAATAAGGGCAAAGGAGATCCACGTTGAACACTGGGTGCAAGCCAAGGAAAGGAAGAATGTTGAGCTCAAAATAATTATCCCCCATGGTCTTGGTGATAGTGTACGACCCATAATGGAGTGGGCAAAGATTTCGATGGGGTCCTGCAAGGCGTTCTTTCTACAAGTGCAACCAAAATTTATCGCCCACCTGAAACTTATGTGGCATCCGATGTTGATCATGGCGTTGCTTGTACTTGTCATTGGACTTCTGTAGGATATCCTAAACCTGTTGGAGGATGTGCTGGATCTGCTCAATGAACCAGGTGGCTTTGTCAGCTTCAGTTGGAGTAGGATATGACTCAGTCGAGGTGACTGTAAGGGGAAGTGCAACATCTATGGGACCTAATGGTTGGAATCCTAACCCCACCTGAAAGGGGTTGTGGTCGGTTGAGCTATGTAGGGCTCAGTTGTAGCTATGTTGGACATAGGGAAGGATCTCATCCCATGTGTGGGGGTTCTTTGAATTATACATGTGAAGGATATTCACAATCATTCAATTTGCAACCTTGGTTTGGCCATCTATTTGGGGGTGGAAGGCCATGGATTTGGTGAGCTTGGTGTCCAGCAGTGACCAAAGGCTCGACCAGAATGTGCTGAGAAATCAACTATCCCGATATGGGAAAATGGTTTGTGGGATTCAAAAATGTACCCAGACTTTTTCAAAGAAGAGCTTTGCAGTGGCCTCTGTTGTGATGCTCTTCTTGCAGGCAACCAGAATCGCCATCTTAGAAAAGCGATCAACAACCAAAAAAACACAGTCATTTCCCTGCTTGGTGGATGGGAGGCCCAACATGTAGTCCATTGAGATGGATTCCCATGGCCTGTTCAGAGTAGTAATAAGGGTGTACAGGCCATGTTTCTTAGTGGTTGGTTTGGCAATATCATAGGCAGCGTAGGATCTGATATACTTGTTGACCTCCTGCCGAAGTTTCGGCCAGTAGAAATGTTTTTGTGGCATTGCCACTATATTTTCGACACCAAAGTGTCCTGCCACCCGACTATAGTGGGATTCCCATATTATCTTTGCTCGCTCACTTGATGGAACACATATATGGCTTAGATGACACAACAACCCATCCTGAAGATGGAAATTATCTACAACTGTGTTTGTACCCAACATTTGGTAAGTGGTGGTGAAGTCAGGGTCTGTCTCATAGAGTTGGGGCCATACAGATGTCTCATGGATGCAAGAGTATAGCACCATGGTGAGTGCCACGACTGGTGGTCTACTGAGGAAATCAACGACGTGATTGGTGCTTCATGTTTTATACTTGATGTTTAGGTGGAATTGTTGCAAGTATGTGGACCACTTTTGATGGAGGTCATTCTGCAATTTTCCCTGTGTCTGCATGAACTGCAGTGGCTTATGATTAATGTGGATGTCTGTCTCCTTCCCAAGAATGTAATGTCTCCATTGGTGGAAGGCTTTCACAATGGATTACATTTATTTGTAGTAAGTAGGGTACTTATGGACAATATCTGACAATGTCTCACTATGATAGGCCATAGGGTGGCCGTGCTGAGTGAGAACAGTGTCCACAACATAGTCTGAAGCATTTGTCTCTATCTCAAAGGGATGTTGCAGGTCTAGTAGTGAAAGTATTGGGGTTGAGCACAAGCACTGCTTAAAATCATAGAACACTTGTTGTTGGGACTAGCCCCACGCAAATTTGACCTTACCACCACCCTTGTTTATTTTGTTGAGGGCCCATGCAATATGGGAGAATCTGAAAATGAACCTGTGGTAGAAATTGGCAAGGTCCAAGAAGCTCCAAAGTTCAATGAGTGTGGTTGGGACTGTCCAGTCATAGATAACTTGGATCTTGGATAGATCCACATGTATGCCATGCTGATTAATGATGTAGCCCAGGTAGTGGACCCTCTCCATGCTAAAGGAGCATTTTTACAAGTTGGGGTATAGCTTGTGTTGTCGCAGGGTGTGAAAAACCTGTTGAATATGGTGCGAGTGTTCGACCCAATTAGAATGTCATCCAGATACACCAATACAAAAGTATTGGTGAATGGTCACAGGATATCATCCATAATCCTCATGAAAGTGGCTGGAGAATTTTTCAAACCAAAGGGCATGACCAACCATTCAAAAAGACCTTCCTTTGACTTGAAGGTGGTCTTCCATACATCTGTCTGTTCTATCAAGACCTGGTGGTAGTCAGACTTCAGATCAATCTTACTAAAGTATTTGGCCCCAGTGAGTTGATCAAGTAGGTCGTCGATTCGGGGAATCGGGTACTGGTTTCTGACTGTGGTTTTATTCAGAACCCAGTAATCAATACAAAGTCACCATGTTCCATATTTATTCTGTAACAACATGATTGGTCTCCCGCAAGGTGAGGAGATGGGAAGGATGTGCCCCTTGTGGATTAGTTCTTAGATTTGTCGCTTGATATCCTCATTCTCTAACAAAGAGTGGCAATAGACTGGCCCATTGGGTAGTGGTGCATCGAGGGTCAGATTGATGGGGTGTTGACCTGGCAGTGCATAGGTACCCCTGTAGGCGAGGAGAAGATATCCAAGTATTCTTCCATGACCTTATCTACTTGCTTTTGCTATGTGGAGAGGTCATCCACAGAGACCCTGGATGTGGCTGTGATTTTTTTCTTATTCTAATAGCGAATCATGAAGAATACAAACTTCCCCATCTGAGAGATGACCTTCCTGCATTTCTTAGCAAAGATCAAGGAAATAGCACTAGGTGGGGCTGACTCAGGTATCCTGTACAATTTCCTATTCAAAGTAATAATAACACTACAAGGCCTAGTCTCATATACAACATGACATTTCCATAAATAAGGTTGGCCCAAAAGAACATCACAAAATTAGAGAGGAGAAACATCACACAATACCTCATCTTTGAAGGTCTTGATGTTGTATGACAGTCGACACTGTTGGCTGATGCAGAGATGGCTTCCTTAGCGGAGCCATCCAATGGTGTAGGGTTGTGGGTGCGACATTGTTGGCAGGGCCAACTGCTTGATGACCTCTGATGAGATGAAGTGCAGTGGGGTGCCTTTTACCCACATTTGTGAATGGAAGAGGTTCTCTCCTTCTTCTGGATCATCTGGTTCACCAGGCTAGAGCTTGGTTGTAGCAACAGTGACACTAGGTTCCATGTCAATGATCCATCTTCTCCTTTCTGGTTCTGGCTTAGAGTCAGAATATGCATCTGATTCAGAGATTTCACTTCGGCCACCAACGACTTCTTTCAATGACAGTCAACATTGTTATACCAAGGGCTCTTATGGCAGTCACACCACTTCTCGATATCTTTCTTTATCTTTCCAGTGCCCTTCTTTGCTTGCGGCTTGGACTAGTTGTCCTGATACTTTCCATCTTTGATATGTCCTTTTTTCTATGGGTTGGGGCCACCCTTTCTTGGCTTTTCTTGTGAGGGGTTCCCAGGCCCAAATAGCCGCATCTTTTGTTTGAGCTTCTACTCGATTTTGATGACATATTTGTAGGTTGTGCCCAAGGATGAGATGTCTAGAAACTCCATTTCGGTATGGATGTATCTATGTAGAGCACCGCGATACTTGAGCACCATATGTCACTCCAAATATTTGATACCTAGCTTGGTGCGCAAGGTATGTAAGATATTTGTGAACTCTGGCACTGCTTGGTCTCTTTCTTGCCGTAGTGTGGTCCATTTGGTATACAGGTCATAATAACTTCCGACAGGGTAGTATTGTTCCTTAATAGCATCCCTAAAGGATTCCTAGGTGGTCGTGACTGAAAATAATGAGGGTTCCTCTGTTTCCTTTTTCTCATAGCAAGTTTCCCACCAATATTTGACATGGGGAATGTCTTTGAGGAGCATAAATGTAATCTTTTCTCTATTCGAAAAGTTATGGACAGAAAAATACCCTTCTAGTATATTCAACCACTTTTCTACAACATATGCATCTATATGACCTTCAAATATAGGAATATTGAAGTTTATTTGTACCTTGAAGGGGGTGATGCCTCCATTCGAAGAAGATGCGTCACTTGTTGGTAGTTGTCAAAGGATTTGCATGAAACTATCCATCATCTCGTTCCTCATGAGGGATTCCTAAATCAACAATTTGAAAGGATCTCCTATCCCATAATATTTCTTTTCTCCTACCATGAGAGGTCGCTTGGGCGTGCGAGAGCTTTTTTCCTCAAGAGAAACAAGCTCGAGACCCAACTCTTTGTACTCCAACCTTGTTGGGGACATGCATTAAGACAACAAAGAGAAGACCGCTCTGATACCATTGATCCGTATTTTATGAGCATAATGAAATGAATATAGATTATTAATAGGTTCTTAACACAAAATAACATAGATACAATAAAATTGGTTTTCTATTCAATAACAAAATAAGTTGAAAACTGTAAGATGCAACAGAAACAAGCTTGTTGGAATGGTGCCAGCATATCTCTAGGAAGAGATGTGACAATTGTGATCATTCATAAGAAGATGATTACAATGAGGCTCTAAAGGAATTTTTACAATAAGCAGGAATGTCAAAAGAATGAAGATGAAATGTCAAAAGTCATGTGGGTCCTGTTTGGGTAAGTTAGTACATCAACTTCCCGAGGTCATAACTTTTGCATACGATCTCCATTTTAGGCGTATGATAGCCTATTGGAAAGGTATCATCAAGGAGATTCATTTTAGGAACAATTTCAAAGAAACTTTAATATTGAAAACCTGGTTTCCTAAAAAACATTGTTTAGGGCCTCAAAACGACTCTAGAAGTGAAAACTGCTAAAAATAGTAAATTACCAAAATTGCTAGAACATTGTTTTGAGCTTGTTGGAAAAGGTGGGTGGTCATCGATATCCATATGAATCACCTATTCCTCAATATCTGAGGCTAAGAGCACACTCTTGGAACCCGTACCACACTTCCACTCACAACACATCCCCTAACTCCATCCAGAATACCACTGCTCTAGTGCAATATACCAGATATAAAAGGTATGCAGAACAGAAATGAAATGCTAGAAATGGCAAAATAACAGTAATATAACCAGCATAATCTCCACAATAACACATAAATGATATAGGAACAACAACATAAATAACACTTTGATTTAGAAAGCAATGTTCACAAGCCTCTTTAAGGGGGCAACCTCCAGTCAAGCAACACCCTGTTACAATAATATTCAAGCTAGGGTTTTCATACCCTCGACCCTTATTTATACTAAATATGTCTATCAAGAGAAGCATCTAGAGGGAGATCCTTCTAGAAGCGGAAGATTCTATTATGTCTTCTTACATTCGCTTTATTCTATTTTATTGAAAGGCCTTATTAATATTGACCTTTATTACATCCGAATATATTGATCTACCTATGTGCGGGTTAGGACCCTAACATGTCCACCCCCTTAAAAACAACCTTGTCCTCAAGGCTTGAGATGTAGAAATTGTTGCAGAATGGTAGCTAGTTTCCAAGTGGCATATGATGGAGTCGTATCTTTCCACTGGACTAGCACTTCCTTGATGGTTCTTTGACACAGGCGATGCTCACGCTGGGACAAAAATGCTTCTGGCTATAGCCAAATGGATCCTTCTTCAGCTAACTCTAGAAGTTTGGTTTGAATTTTTCATCTATTTCCAATCACCTTCTTTAAGCATGAAACATGAAAAATAGGATGTAGCTTTGACTGACTGGGTAGAGCTAATTGATAGGCGACTTGCCCCACATGCTTGAGAACTGTATAAGGACCATAAAATTTGGGTGATAGCTTCTAACAATGCTCGGCCTTGAGGGAAGTTTTCTTGTATGGTTGCAGTCGCAGAAACACCTAATCCCCTTCTGCAAATTGACGTTCAGAGCGATCTTGATTTGCTTGTTGCTTCATGTGATTTTGTGCCATGACCAAGTTCTCTTTAAGGGTACGAAGAATATCCTCTCAAACTTTAAGTGTTTGGCCAATCACCTAGACCTTCAAGGTACCCGGTAAGTATGAGAGAAATGAAGGTGGCTTCTGTCCATATATCGCTTCAAAAGGAGTCATGCATGTAGTTGTATGGTAGGAAGTGTTGTACCACCATTCATCTAGGGGTAACCATTGAGCCCACTAATGTTGCTTTTCATAGGAAAAACACCTCAGATATGTTTCTAAACACTTGTTGACAACTAATGACCAGGGAACTAATGACCTCAGGTGAACCAACAATGATGCCTTGGAATTTATATTGGTGGCCTTCCTGGTCGAATTGCATGGTTAATGCCTTAAAATCCATGAGAATGGGACCCAAAGTTCTTAGCTAGTCTGCACCCAACACAATGTCACAACCACCCATGTCGATAGCAAACATATGGGATTTTAGGTGGTAGTCACCGATTTGGAGACACAAATTTTCACAACGCCCTCCACATTTCATGGAACCACCATTGGCAATCATGATTTAGAAATTGTTGACAGCATGGATGTAGCTATGAGTTTCTTGGGCAATGTAGAGATGAATAAAATTATGGGTGCTTCCACTATCAACCAGAATGATGACCTTCTGATGCTTGATGTAACTGATTAACTTGAGGGTTTGGGGAGTGGAGAAGCCAGTGAGATCATTGAGGGAAATGATGGGTTCGACCTCGGGAGGGTTTGAGGGAGGGGTTATGTCAGTGATTTTAGGTGACTTAGACACAAGGGGAGTTTCAACATCCTCTTCCGAAATATCCTCAGAGATGGACATAAAAATATTTTTTTCCTTACACTTGTGGCCCAAGAAATATTTTTCATCACAATTACAACAAAGGCCTTTGAGTAGGCATTCAGCCATTTCATCCCTGGTCAATTTTTGAATCTTTAATGGGGTGGAGGGAGTAGTGGGAGTTACAAGTTTAGGGCAAGGGATAAAGGAGGGTTTTATGTTTTGAGAGGATACAACCTGTTGTGCTTCTTTAGCTCTTTTAGTATCCTCCACCCAACTCGAGGGTCGAGCCATGAGGACATGGGCCCGAATCTCCTCCTTGAGGCCACTGATAAAACTCTC
>JASDQU010225076.1:0-17511 GCA_032191745.1 Picea mariana | reverse complement strand
AAAGATCTTTCTATAAGCAAAAGCTTCTATTAGGTCATCTTACCTTGACTTGTTCTCATTTATTAAATAGTCCTTATAAACGAATGTCAGCCTTTATTACTTGGAAAGTATATTATTCTACCTACATTAAGGGTTAGGGAGGTGAGGTCCGTAACATGCCCTCCCCCTTGAAAACAAGCTTGTCCTCAAGGCTTGAGATGATGAAATTGTTGCAGAATGGTAGTAGGATCCTAGGTGACATCTTCTAGAGTTGTATATTTCCACTGCACTAACACTTCTCAGATGGTGTGCTGACGAAAACGATGTTCATGCTGGTCCAAGATTGCTTGGGGTTGTAACCAAATGTAACCTTCTTCATCCAAATCAGGGAGACGGGTTTGAGTTTGGCACTTAGTTCCAATCACTTTCATTAAATATGAGACATGAAAACAAGATGGAGCTTAGAATCACTAGGAAGAGATAACTGGTAGGTGATGGGCCCCACACACTTGAGAATGATAAAAGGACCATAAAATTTGGGAGCAATATTTTGACAATGTTCAACTTTAAGTGACGTCTACTTATATGGTTACAGATGAAGAAACAATTGGTCCCCTTAAACAAATTGACGTTCAAAACAACCTTGATAGACTTGTTGCTTCATGCGATTTTGATTCATCACCAAATTATCTTTGAGGGTACGGAGAATGGCCTCTCATACTGTAATATTTTTTTCAACATCCTAAACCTTAGAGAAACAAGGCATGTATGAGGGAATTGATGGTGGATTTTCTCCATATACTTCTTCAAAAAGATTAATGAGAGTGGTTGTATGGTAATATGTGTTGTACCACCATTCATCTAGTTGTAACCACTGAGCCCAATGATGTTGGAGGTCAGATGCAAAACACCTTAAATATTTTTCCAAACACTTGTTGACAATTTTAGTTTGTCCATCATTATGGGGATGATTGGCGATGTTGATATGTAATTGGGTACCCTGTAGCTATAAAAAGTCTTGCCAAAAACTTTTGGTGAACATGGGATCCCTATTAGAGACAATATAATCTGGCATGTCATGAAGTTTGAAGATATTATCCATGAAAACTTGGACCCCTGTGGATGCAGTGAAGGGATGTTTCAAAGCATAGAAATGATCATGTTTGGAAAGACAATCAAACACCACCATGATGAATGTCTTGTTGTCATATTTAGGGAGGCCCACAACAAAATCCATAGAAATATCTCACCAAATATAAGAAAGAATTGGAAGGGGTTGGAGTGTGTGAGGGGCTTTGACTATTTCTCCCTTGTTGCATTGACAAACATCACATTCAACCACAAATATGTGGAAGTCATGTTTCATACCATCCCAGAAAAAATAACGTTTAACCCTTTCATAGGTTTTGGTAAACCCTGAATGTCCAACAGTGGGTGAAGCGTGAAGCTCAGAAAACATTCTAGATTTAAGTTGTGACTATTTTCTTAGATAGATACAACCTTTGTAGTGAATCTCATTATTGTGCCAAGAGTACCCTGGAGAGGTTGGAGAATTTTCTTGCAATTGCTGGATCAGGAGAGATATTTTGGGATCTTGCAACCATTCCTAACGAGTAGCTTGGATCCAATCGGGTACAATGAAGGAGAGGGACAAGAGGGACCCTTCTTCATATTTTTGGGAAATATCATCAACAACCACATTTTATTTTCCCCTCCTGTAAATTATCTCATAATCATATCCAAATAGCTCGGTGACTCTTTTTTGTTGCTTCAAGGTTGAAATCCTTTGTTCTGGAAAATGCTTGAGGATCTAGTGATCAATTTTAATCTAGAAGTGGTGCCCCAATAGATAAGGACACCAGAGATCCATGGAATGTAGAATATCCAGCATACACTTTTCACAAATTGATTGACCCAAATGTATATCTAAAAGTTGTTTTCCAGTGAAGGACAATGGTTGATCACCTTGCATGAGGAGTTCCCAAATTCCTTTTCTGGAAGCATCACATTCCAAGACAAAAGTCTTGGTGAAGTCGACAAGGGCTAGGACCAGATTCATGCACATAGCGTCTTTCAAGGCTTGGAAGGATTGGTGAGTTATTGGAGTCCAAGTGAAGGAATTCTTTTTAAGGAGAGTAGTGAGAGGTGATGCAATTTTTCCATAATTCTTAACAAACTTGCAATAATAATCTGTTAAGCCCATAAATCCATGCAAGTTCTTAAGAGTTTTAGTGCGAGGCCAATCCTGCATAGCTTCAATTTTCTTAGGATCCACCCATACACCATCCTTTCCCACAATATGACTAAGGTACTCCACTTCTGAGGATCCAAAGGAAAATTTAGATTGTTTGAGGAAAAGTTTGTTCTTAAAGAGTAGATGGAGAAACTGATCCACATGGGAGAGATGGGATGTATGAGTTTTACTATAGATGAGAATATCATCAAAGAAAACTAAGACAAAATGACGAATAAAAGGACGAAAGACATGATTCATGAGACTTTAGAAGGTGCAGGGGGAATTACATAGGCCAAGGGGAATAACCAAGACATCATAGTCACCCTCATGAGTTCCAAACATAGTCTTGAGAATGTCTTATTCTTTCATACATATCTGGCGGTATCTAGAATGGAGATAAAGTTAAGTAAAGTACTGAGCACCACTCAATTCATCCAAGAGATCATCAATGGAAGGAATGGGAAACTTGTCTTTGATGGTGATTTTATTGAGGGCACAAAAGTCATGAAACATGCACCAATTACCTTCTTTCTTGAGTACCATGACCATATGAGAAGAATATGGGTTGGTACTAGGGAGGATAACACCCACTTAGAGAAACTCCTGCACAATTTTCTCAATTTCATTATTTTGGTAAAAGGGATGATGATAAGGGAGAACATTGGGAGGAATCCTATCGGGGACAAGGGGAATCAAATGATCATGAATACCATAGGAAGGGAGAAGTCCCTGAGGATTGGAAAAAATAGCTTGGTGTTTGGAGATGATAGATTGGAGGTCAAGATGCACAGAGGGTGTCTCAACTGCTTGAATGGAATGGAGTTGTGAAATAATACATGAATGACCTTTCTTAAGAATCATTTCCATTTGATGGGAACTAATTATCTCGGGATAACCTGTTGTGATTCCTTGGAATTGATACTAATGTTCCTCTTGGTGGAATTGCATGGTTAATGCCTTAAAATCCATGAGAATGGGTCCCAAAGTGCATAACCATTCAACACCTAGCATAATGTCACAACCACCAATGTCGATGGAAAACATATGAGATTTTAGGTGGTACTATCCAATTTGAATACACACATTTTCAAAACGCCCACAACATTTCATGGACCCACCATTGGTTATTATGATTTGAAAATTGTTGACACCATGAATATAGCAATTGATTTCCTGGGAAATGTGGTGGTGAATAAAAGTATGGGTTCTTCCATTGTCAACAAGGATGATGACTTTCCTATGCTTAATATATCCAATGAGCTTGAGGGTTTTTGGAGAAGAGAAGCCAATGATGGTATGCAATGAAATTAGGGGGTCAACTTTGGGTGGGTCAGTGGGCTCTTTAGTAGCATCAGGAAGGGGTATCTCTTCAATAGGGGGAACTATATCTTATTCTTCAACAACATCCCTTGAAATGGCCATAAAAAAAAATTGTTGCTTACACGTGTGCCTAGGAAAATATTTTTCATCACAATTATAGAAAACACCCTTGAGTTGGTGCTCAACCATTTCAACCCAAGTTAATTTTTGGACCTTTAGGGGAGTGGTAGGGGGGGAATATTTGTAGGTCGAGGGAGAGGAACAAATGGGGGTTTTTTATTATGAGAAAAAACAACTTATTGGGATTCTTTGCCATGTTTAGTATCTTCCAATTGAGTATGAGGGTGATCCATGAGGATGTGGGATTGGATGTCATCCTTTAGGCCAGTGATAAATAATTCCCATAAGAATGCGTCTATCATGCCCTCTGTTCTGAAGTCAAAATGCTCAAAATTAGTTATAAAGTCTTCCATTGTGCCTGACTTTTTCAACTTGGTCAAACATCCTAAATAATGTGTGTCAGTGTCAAAGTATTCATAAAGCTCTGCAACAATTTGGGTCCATGCAACATACCCCTAGTGTGCATTTTTATATCATTTCCACCATTTCTAGCATTCAAGATCTAGATAGAGAACAACATAATGAAGTTTTTTTAACTCATCGACAATTCCATGAATAGAGAAATAATTCTCCATTTGAGTGACCCAAACCGTGGGGTCATAGATATCAAATTTATTGACCTAAAATTGGGTAAGATGGGGATCATGGTGAAAGGAGTTGGATTGAAAAATAATAGAATGGGAGGAATAAACACCATCTAAGTGGGACGATTGGTCCGAGGAGGAAGGGCCCTGGGGGTGGTTCAAAAAATGGTTGACAATAGACTCAAGGGTGGAAAATTGTCCCATGAATTTGGCATGCATGGCGTCGAATTTTTGTTGGACTTGGGTCTCTAATTTTTCAATGAGGGAACTGGAAGAAGAAATATCAGAAGTCACTTGTTGGAGGGACTCCTTGGTTTGGGTGATGGAAGCTTGGAGGTCTTGGTTGTGAGTGGTGGCCATTTGGATATGAGGGGTTCTTGTAAGGGAAATGGGTGGGTGGGACCATAGATAATAAGGACTTATAAGTGATAGGTACCACAATGATTAGGGAGAAAAGGAGAATATAATGGGAGAGGTGGAAAATAGGGATGTTAGAAAGGGGTCAAACCCACTGAAAAAAATCTTGAAAATGAAAGGTACAACTGTGATTAGGGTGAGGAGAGGAATACAATGGGATAGGTCCCGAATAAGGGTGTTGATGGGACCAATATACCCTTTTTTTTTACTCTTGTGTAGTTATACTCCAATCTAAATAATATTGTAGTGGAGAAATGCCCAAATTCTTAACATGAAGAAATGTGTAGGAATTTTTCAACCCGAATGCAGGAGGCAAGGTTGCAAGACAATAAATATTGTATGTTCCTTTTCTTCTTTGTTTTCATCCCAAGGGTTAGGGTTTTTAGGGTTTCTACATACAGGGGTTTTCCCTGTGCTATATCTCTCTGATATACGTGCAGAGTCGAAAAATAGTACTTGGCCCAATATCTCAGGGAAACAACTAAGGAGGCTAGGCCATACCCATAGCCATACTACTCGATTACCCAGGTACTATAGAGTATCTTCCTGAGTGTTGTTCTCTATGGAATTATAGAAGTTAGGCGAATGATCAATTTATCTATGGATGGATTTAGGCTATCTAGAAAGATCCATATACACGTGTTTTCTGATGTGCTACCACTCAAAGCGATACCAACATGGGTTATGAGGGTGGACAACAATGTGCGCTTAATTACCACTTGTATTTCCTGCATGTATGCTTCCCTAACCAAGGATTTATGCATTGAACGATAGATCTATGTATCTTTAAGACGTCGGAATACGTCTCTACCTTGAAAAAAAAAACACAATTTTTTGCGAAGTAAAGTGCTATGATACCACTTGTAAGGTACCAGATCTATTATAGTAGTAGATAAACAAAAATATTGTAGAAAATAACAATAGAACACCACAGTATATGAAACCAAAATACCAAAATAACACCTTTATTGATAGGAAACAATGTTCACTTGCCTCTTCGAGGGGAAAAGCTCTAGTAGAGTAATTCTCTATTACAATAATTCTCAAGAAAAAACTTCTAATGCCTCCTACTCTTATTTATGATAAATATATCTTCTAAAGAACCTTCTAGCAGAAGATATTTCTAGAAGCAAAATCTTCTATTAGGTCTTCTTACCTTGAATTGTTCTCATTTATTAAATAGGCCTTATAAACTAATGGAAAATATATTATTCTACATACATGAGGGGTTAGGAAGGTTAGGTACCTAACACTATCGAAGAGCACCATGAAGTAGGGAAACCTTACAATGAATTGCAAATGCTAGAACCATGACCAATACCACCCTAGTAAGATCACCTTCTATAGACAATTCTTTATATCATATTGGTGACTTCAAAAATAATACCAGAGGCATTGGTTAAAATCACCTAAGGTAGATGGGATATGATGGAAAAGGGCTAGGTTAGAGAAGTCAATGAATACTAATCCCTATTGTAGCTAAATAGAGGGCCAAGCATGAATACATGATATTTGATGGTATAATGTAAAGTACAACGACCCCGAAGGCAACTAATTTGTGAAGGAGAAAGAGATGTCAAATTTGTCCTACTCATTAGGAGGAGAAACAACATTAAATGAATGTGACATCCCACTACCACATTAACCATGTCGTGTCTTATTGAATAAACAAATAATGAAGAGAGTTCACAGAATCAACCTACACCTACACTGGGAAGAAGTAGCAAGTCAATCGATCATGGAAAGTAGAAAAACAAGAATACCAAGAGGATTGTATTAATTAAGAAACCTTTTGTTTGTCACTGCTACAAGAGGAAATTCCATAGTAATATGAATTGTTGATACTCAAAGGCATGTTCATTATTTGGAAAGAAAGGACATCATGAGGTAGCCCTACCGAGAAAAGAAAGCCACATGCATAAATCTAGATTTCTTTCATAGGGTGAATGCCAATAAGATTTTTCCAATCCAATAATGAAGTTGGAGGCACATAGAGAAGAGGAGTATGTAGGAATTCCTTGTAGCAGCAACATGATCTTTTTTCAATATTGCAAGTTTAGTGTACATTTGGAAGAAAGGTTTTGGTGACTTCATTAAGAGTGTCACCTAAAAATATGCACAACCAAGAGAAGAGTGGGTAGAGTGAAGAGTACAGGATGTGAGGAGTTACCTATATCTCCAATTCATGGAGAGGAATTTTTCCAAGGAGAGATATCAACATAAGAGGTCTGCATCACCATATAATAGGACAACGAGTGGATGTCAACTACCAAGGCAACCCCATTCCATTTTCTACCTGCAATATTCCAAAATAAGTTATCCTTCCTAAGGATGGGCCAAAGACTAATGGGGGGTCATGAACTTGGAGGGAGGAGTTATTAAGAAATCCATGGTGTGCTTGCAAGAATGTGTAGGCACCAGAGAGTTGTTTCCATGTTGGGAAGCAACTGATTAAAGTTGAAGAAGAAATCCACACTTCCTCTTCAAGAGTTTTTATGTGATGGAAGCATGTTAGGGTCACACTGAACAAGAATACCAACATTATACTTGGCTTCATGACTACTAATATGGATAGTCTCCAAGGTAGAGAGGGATATGTGAATGGATGTTGATTCCAAATTTCAAGTCTAGAAAATTCTTAAAGTTGATATTTAGTGAGAATAATTCTTCATAGCAGGGACAAGCATGCCAAAACCAGAACCAAAGCCATATCCAAAGACCAAATCTAGTAGCTATATCCATGAGACAAATCGAGAGCCAGAGTTAGAGTTGTAGACAAGAGCCAATGTTAGTGCCACATTCCATAGAAGCAGAGAAAAGTACGTTAATACATATTGGTTTCTTTAAGATTTGGGAGACCAAAAATACTCTCAATGGAGAGGAATTATCTGAATGGATGAATGGGCATAAGAATCAGTACCTACAAGATTAAACCAACAATTTATGAAGGTTATGAAAACATTTTAAAACCAAGTAATTTAAATGTAAATGAGATAAAAGTGAGAGGGAAGTAAAAACATAATTAATTGAAAAGAAAATGAATATGAGAGAAGGTTGAGGAGTGGGAAGTGAAGGGTTTGGGCTATTGGCCTCCCCGCTACCCCCCATATATCCCTATTTCATCTTTCACTCTCATTCTTAATTGGTATTTTTGGGCCAAGGAGGAAGAGGTAGATAAATCCATTACAACATTGTACCAGAGATTGCGAGGATGAAAATAAATTGATCCACATTCAAATCTAGTTTTCTCATTTAGGTTCTAGGGTGAACATCATTTCCATTTGTGTATTTTTAATGGTTTATAAATTTGTCTGTGTTAGAGAAGAACAATATGTGTGAATTCATTGTGTTATGCATAATTTCATTGTTTGCTTCACTCTTGAGATAATGTATGGATTTCCATGGGTTTCAATGGATTCTCTATAGATTGATAATAGTTATTGTGTAGTTACTAAGATGAGGAATTAGTGTTTCTATAATGTGAAGGTTTTCTTCACACTAAAATGGTTGAATGAAAAATATACATCCAAACAACTCTTTATCCTCCACTGTCAAGTGACTTCAGAGATGGAAAATTGATGGGTCTCATTCCATAGATATTGAAAATAATGTGGAGTCGCTAAATTGGTATTTGAAGATATTTTGGGAGATTTATTGATGGGTCTCATTCCATAGATATCGAAAATAATGTGGAGTCGCTAAATTGGTATTTGAAGATATTTTGGGAGATTTATCTCTCTTCTAGTATTTCCCTCTCACTCCCTGAGTCAAATTTTACTTTCCTATGAAATTTCATATTAGTTGGGTCAAATTTACCTTGCCTAGGTAAAATTAGTATTGTCCTGGGTCAACTTAGCTTGTCTACAGTTTAATTTCACTTACCTGGGTGTGTTCCTATTCTACAAAACTATATTATCCCTCTCTCTAATTCAAACACATTTGTGTGGTCAATTTATCGTTGTCTTAGTAGAAGCAATACATCCCTAAGTCCATTCTTAGTGGCTATGGGGAATTAAACCTCCCTGAATTTATTACTCTTGCCCACAAGGCCATAGGTCTATCTTATTTTTTGGATTCATCTACCTTGATGATCTATTCAGTCCCTCGCTATCTTATTCAATTTCTCGACATCTTATTTAGTTGTTGGGAATATTATTTAGTTCCTAGGAATTTTATTAAGTTTCTAGGTGTTTTAATTAATTGTTGGTCGATTTGAGCTCTTACATGGATTCCTTAACTCATGGTTGAGTCGGCTTAATCGATTTCTAGCCAAGAAATGTAAAAATGACATGGAAACATGTTGTGAGATTTTTTTGTGGAGAAAAAAGAAAGGAAAAGTTTCATACCTTATCCTTGGTGTGTGCCCTACTAAATATGACACTCAATCTATATTATACATACATGTGCATACTAGTTCTTAGGTGTGTGTCAATTTAGATAGAAATGTAGAGAGTTTTTCTTGAGGAAATTTAACATATAAACAATATGGTGTGTATTCCATAATTCAAAGAGAGGCACCATATGAATTCTAGATTCATGTTGACAGGTGTATCATCGAGTTGTTGAAGAGTTGCATTTCATTTATTGGTGTGTATGAGTCGTATGTGGTACTCACATAGTTTAAAACCATAACACAACCTGTGGAAAAATTTGTTTGTCATCGCAATCCCAACAAGTTGTTGGATGTGTGTAGGTTACACCCAAGAATAGGTCTTGCAACCAACAAGAGTAGATATCCTTGAATATGGTAGAGGAAATAGGCATAATAGAATTTTTTAGAATAGATTTGTCTGTACAGTACTAAGATAATATAGAACAAGACTTTAATTCCATGAAGGATCCATGTTGGTAAAGTGAGTGGGCTATAATTCCCTCATTTATAGATCAACATTTCTAGATTGTGATCAACCATACTTATTTTCCTTTGAAATTCCTACACACCATTGTGGAAGAATCACTATGATTTATATGCAATCATCATTAGTCATTTTCACATTTGACATTCTATAAACCTAAAAATATTTTCTCAAATCAAATATACTCTAAGCCTCATCCATACTGATAGTTTTCTTGTCCAATCAATCCCATAGACTCTCTTCTATTAATATTTTGAAGCAACTACGAATGCATTTCTAGATTGTGATCAACCAAAATTATTTTCCTCTGAAACACCTTTCCAATGACTATGTCCATTATTTATTCTGAGTTTGGAGTAAAATGTTATGTCTCTCAAAAAATACCATTTCAACAAAATTCTATACACTGTCTACTAGTGCAATCAAGGTCAAAGAGATACTTCTTTGACTTGTAGAAGAAAATCCAATGAGAACAAGGAATTTTTTGTATGTGGCACTAATAGTAATTGTTATTGTGAGATCTCAAAAAACTGCAGCTCAATGGTCCGATACTCTAGGCATTTTCTGCAAAGTTTTCTAGATTGTTGAGGAGATCAAACGATGAATAGGAAAAAAATTCTAGATTTTTTGTCGTGGGTCACTTTTCCTCCATTTATAGTTCCAAAAATTTCCAAAAAGTGTTCCAAAATAGTGGATTTATCCCTATTTATTTATCTCATCCCTAGACCATTTTGATTCTAGCCAAATACTCAACTATTTTTTTGTGCCTACTCATATTCCGCACTACCCAAAATTCATCATAATAGAGCTATTATGTAGTGTACCTAAGGGGTTAATATGGGGTACCTAGGGAGGTGCCCAATGGGAATAAGAATATATAGATTATTATGTATTTCTATGTAATTAATTCCATCACTACTAAATAAGGTGTATGTAGTAGTGTGAACACAACTATTGTAAGAAGGATTTCAAGCTTGTTATGAGTTCAAATAATTCTTTCTAAATGTTTAGAGAAAGAATATTATTTCCTTCAACTATTAGAAGTCAAATTCATGTTGAATATGATAATTCAAGATGTCCACTAAAGAAGGAAATCACAACGTAGTTGGAATCTGATTTCCCCAAGGTTACTTCTCAACAAGAGAAACAATTATTTGATTCATGGGTAAAACAATCTAAGAAATTATTGATTGACGACCAATTGTAAGTATGTCTTACTTTTAAACAATATCTCATTTTATTTTGATTCTATAATGTAATAAAACTCATAATATGTGTGTTCAACTATTAATATGTCCTCACAGTTCATTACATAGCTTCCAATATCAAGGCCAATAAGAAAATATGGTGAAAAGACTTATTGTGAATCACTTTTTTTCGGAAGGCATAAGGAAAAAACGGTTGTTAAGGAAAGACTAGGAACATATGTAAAAACATATGACTAAGATCTATCCTATATAAACCCCTATGGAATAATTAAACAAATAAAATTAAATATATCAAATAAGAGAGAGAAGACAATACATTTATGTGGTAAAATGATAGGGTGGGGAACATCCATGCATGTAAGCCTTCTATTATTCATATAACTCTCCCAATTATAATAGCTACAGAGAACTGATGTATATACTTCAAATGAGATTCATACAAATATCAATCATATGGATGATCTAGCCTAAGAACCCATATGTTCCAAGCTAATGAACAATACCATAAGACTCTCTCCACAATTTCTTGATTTAAAACCAATGGCTTGAGTTTTATAGTAACTAGGAAAAAAATAAACCATTTATCATAAGGAACAATCAAGGGCGGAGATCAACCAATCTATAAAGGTTGATGATAATCTCATAAAGCGATTAGGGAGAACTAGTGGATAAGAATGGCATATGAGCTTAGGTCACCATTTCCTATGAGACAGGTCACCACCAAATAACTCCCAAAACTATCTTTGTGTGCACATGTGTTATATTACAAAAGTATAGTGAGGATATGTTACATGTATAAGTTCCCCACAGAAGATGTTCTAATTATCATCATTAAGAAACTAAGTACAAAATCACAACAAGCCCATAGAAAACATTAAAACATGTTCTAACAATTAAAACAAGAAAGTAATAGCATGGTTTTCCCTCCACTAGTGAGTGTTATGTTCATTAAATTTATTGCATATCACAATGACTTTGTCAATCTTTCTTATTTCAGAAAATGAGCCATGCTAGGGTGATCAAACATAAAAAAATTCAAGGGGTAATTATTATCAACATGCCAATGATGTTTGATAATAATAATATTAGAACTTCAAGTGTTTCATATCGAGAAAATATGTAGTGCAGACCGGTGAAACTTAAGAAATGCAAGGGGGGCATGTTATTGACATACCAATGATGGTAGTTAAAATCTTAGTAAATTTTTTTGTTTCATCCTTAAGAAATGAGGTGGGGAAGAATGGTGAAAAACAAAAAGTGCATGGGGTAGCTACTATTAATATGTCAATGATGGAAGCTATGATTCACGATAAAATGAGTGTTTCATACTCAATAAATAGGGCAAGGTAGAATGTTAAAAAATAATAAATTCAAGGGGAAGTTGTTTATATCTAAATGATGGAAGTTGAGAATGATATAAAAATTGGTGTTGTTATAACAAGTAAGAGACAAAAAAAATTAAGAAAAAAGTCCAAGATGAACGAAAAGAAACATTATATGCACAATAGTGAAATAATTTTACAGTGCACTAAGCATATTTCCAATTTTATATTTGTTATTTTCCCAATCCATCAACATCTTGGAATCTCAAAGTGTGTACAAATGTTTTAAACATTTTTCTATTATTGTTTTTAGAAGAATCTAGAATGCATAAAAAAAAACTCCACTATTTGTACATTTCCTAACAAGATATTTCAAATAAATATAGTGTGTAGATTAAAAACAAATAATATCCCTTGCCCCACATATACATGGGATTCCTACACAAGCCTCCTCAAAGAAGTCCCAAGCCTTCTCATAGTTAATGTTTAATTCTTCTAGGATTCTTTGAGAATTTTCTTTCAAGGGATTTTAGTTTCCCTGAAAGAGAATCTAATTTTGTGGGCTACATGTGTTGAATTATCATCAAGCCCTTGAAAAATCATGTAATTTCTTGATGTTCAGATCATCCAGATTAGAAAGCATGGAAAATACTTAAAGGATTTTTCATATTTATTTGCTATCCATGAGTAAAATAATTCTACTAAAGGCATATGATCCTATTCGTTTCACCCACTTGATATTTGTAATACTTCATTTCAAACTGATCTAGATGAAAAACAAGTGAAAGAAAGATGATCCAAAGATTCCTCATTACATTCGCATAGTGTAAATTTCGCTATACCATGACAAATTCTCTTTTAACCATTCTCTGATGTTAATATTTTACTAGCCAAAGTTAGCAAGATGAATATTTTAATTTTTAAAGGGCACTCTAGCTTCTAGATTAGCTTCCACCATCGTACTCTTTCTCCCTTTGGGGATTCTTTCATTTTGGATGAGTAGCCAATTTTAGATGCATACTACCCTATACCCTTATTTTTTGACCATTTGATTATGTATTCCTACTCTAATAGATTTATGGAATTGTAACTCAACAAATTTACATATTGTGTCTATTCCTCTACTTTTTCTTATAGGAAATGGATTTGAACAAGAAAATTGATGTAAGACTCAATACCTACAAAAGTAATTCAATAAATAATGAAGTTTAGATAAACTATAAATAACAATGAAAGTGTAAAAAAAAATTAAATGAGACAAAGAGAGGAAAAAAAAGTAAAATAGAAAAATGAAAATATGAAAAGAAGAGAGAGGAATGGGAATTGAAAGGTTAGTCTCTTTCCTTTCCCATTATTCAATGGATCTTCTATATCTATTTTTAACTTCAATATCAAAGGGTATTTTGGCCAAATAGTCGAGGATGCATAGAGAACCATGAGCTACATTATAACTAGTGATTGTCATAATAGAGAACTGAGCGACCATTCAAATGTTGGTTTTCTCATTTCGGTTTATAGGGTAAAATCTTTGTGTCAATTATTTCCCCAATTTTGTTGTTGTGTGATCTCTATTAGGAAAAAATTGTAGTTCTTAGTTATGGTTAGGAATTTACTGAGAATCTCCCATAAGTGTTTAATTTGTTTCTCCTATTTATGTTTAATGGTGGTTACGAGAGTGTTAATGGTTGTTGGATGATATTACTACCCAAGTGGTTTTAAGTGAATAGATATGATGAATATGTCTATGGAATTCCATTCCATAGTTCATCTCCGTTAGAAATTAAATAAAACAAAAATATTTTTCATGTTCACCATTTGATTTCCAAGAGATTCAAGATCTAAGGTTATCATTGATTAATTGTTGCAATTTTATAGCCAAGCTTCTAATTATGTGGGTCATTCTTTGTGATTGTTGAATCCATGACCATACATTACATCCACACACCTTCAAAGGATAAACATAGGTATGTTTACCCCTAATAGGTCATACATATTCTTTGGATATTCATTGAGCCTGAACAAAGGCCATACATGTCATATGCAATATGGCATTGGGTTCTCTTATGTTCCTTGGGATCATATGCTTATGCACATGTCTAGGGAGTGTTTCTTTCATCCTGAAGGATGTTGGATGATGCATAAGCATCTCCCACGTCAAGCGAGCTAGCGCGGAAGCAATTGGATAGCTGGACAAGCGCCAGCACAAATTTTGAAATCACCTTGAAATTGGTGCGCAACCTTAAATGAATTCATTAAGATGAAGCACACTTGTATAATGTAATCGGACCTTGAGCCATTATCTCTCGTCCTTAGTAGGTAGAAGGCATTTAAAGTAGTTAATGCAGGTAGATAGAATTTAATTCTAGATTAGACAGTTTTAGAGCGCAAGAGGGAAATGGGATATAGACACCCTCATTATGTATTGTAACATTATTGAAGTCATGAAGCAGTGAGCAGAGAAGAGAAGCAGAGAGTTGTGTAAGAACACCCATGTATAGATATTTGGATTAATAGAAGAGGTTGATTCAAATTCATGGTTTTGTGTTTTGTTCTCTGTGTGTTGATGTTGAATGATATGCTCATAGATGTTTGTTTCCTATTATACATTTTCTTTATATGCTATGTATATGATTTCATGTTTGATTTTGAAGTTGGAGCGAAAGTAAAAATGATTTTCAATTGTTTCTCTATCTGAGCCAAAGGTTCCTATAAGGAGTGCAGTTGAAGTGTCCGAAAGGAGTGCATTGACAAGGGGTTTCAAATAGGGTCACTTTTGTTCTCATTTCTGTGGAAGTGCAGTTGGGCATAGGAGCCGTGCAAGGAGTCCGCAGGCCAAGAGAAGTCTCAGGGTTGCGAACCTGAGTGAAGTATTCAAAGACTGTTGCTGCAGGTGTGCACAGGGTCGAAAAGATTTCAACACTTAGGAGGTGCTTGAATGTCTGTTGCAAGGAGTGCATGCAAGGGGTTTTTCTAAGAGGATGCAAAGTCGTGGAAAAGATCAGGAAGGATAAGGCCTTCGAAATTGTTGAAGGACAGTGCAAGGGAAGTTGTGACTTGAAGTTGTAAGAAGCGTCGCAAGTTTGCACGCAGGTGGATGAGTTCCACAGAGGAACACTTGGTCTTTCGTAGAAATTTCCAAGGAAGTAACAGATGGTCGGAATTCTCCGAGGAGAATTCACGAATTTCTGTGAGCCGTTAGATCTCACAGAGGTCCAGGGGAGATACGTCGAGTATTCCCAAAAGGTCCAAATCTCAAGAGGGGAAGAACCGTCGATCCGAGCCACAAGGGCCGTCGGATTTACTCGTGAATCTCATATCGGGGTTTCATGGGTTGGAACTCCGTAAACATAGCAACAGGAATCGTGAAATCGTGAAACACGATATCCCGACAGGTACAAGAACAGTGTGGGGCCACATGAGTCAGTGAGGTGGACATGTGGCACACTAATTCGAAGTTTCGTGGCAAGAAATCCTGAAACATTTGCATCAGGATTCACGATACCATGAAGTCTGAAATCCCGATAGAGGTGACGAGTGTTGAAAATTCAAACTCGTGCGTGAGTCAGAGTTTCGACATATCGGGAATCGAGAGTCGGGGATACAAGTTACTCGACATCACGAGTGTTGAAATCGCGATAGAGGAGATCCCGATAGGAAAAGGTCAACTTTGACTGGTTGTCGGGTTTCGGGGATTCGAGAAAACTACACTCGACCATTGGATTCACGAAGTCACGAGTTTCGATCTCCCGAGTGCAGAGAGGGGATCGCACAAAGATTGTTGTGGGTGCAGATTTCCCCGATAGGGAAATAGAAAAACCGGTTAGAGTTCTTTGGGCCGTGTGAAAGGAAAGATCCTGTGTGCACGCCGACCTTTCGACCTGTAGGTTGTGAGGTAGCAAGCGTGGCCATCAGTTTGGTATCAGAGAAATAGAAGGATTCTTTGCTTTTTGTAGCAGAGAAAAGAGAATTCACCATGCCTCCAAGGAGAAGGGACATGCAATCACCCGATCCAGAGGATAGGGAAATGTCGAGAAGAAGAGGCAGGCAGATGACAAATACAACTATAGAGAGAGATGCGTCATCTACGAGCTAGACTTGAAGACATGGAGACAATAAAAAATGCACAGTCAGTGCGGGGGATCTAAGCGATTCCGAAAGTGAGATTGAGGCTGAACGTGAAGAAGAAGTTGCAGCTGAAGATGCATCAAACTAACGTTTGATCAAAGCTATTGCAAGGATGAGCGCAAGAGCGAAGATGGACATTCCAGTTTATGAGGGAAATCTAGATGCAAAGGAGATTCTAGACTAGATTAGAGCTCTAGACACATACTTTGACTATGAAGATGTCGAAGAAGACAAGAAAGTCAAGCATGCTATCACTAGATTGAAAGGACATACAACATTGTGGTGGGATGAACTACAAGCTGATAGACGTTGCAAGGGCAATTAGAAGATCAAGAGCTGGGACAGAATGATCATGAAAATGAAGGTGAAATTCATCCCCAGGGATTATCAAATTATTCTATTTAGGAGGATGCAGAACCTAAGACAGAAGCTAATGACAATGAAAGAATACACGGAAGAATTCTATAAACTGAACATCAGGGCAGGTCATCGGGAGAGCGATGATGAAAAAGTTGCCAGATATATGAATGGCCTGAGATATGACATCCAGGATGAGATGAGCATGGTAACCATCTGAACGATGGAGGATGCTTATCAGATGGCTCTGAAAGCTGAGGAGAAGCTGAGCTGAAAGCAGAGGTAGAGGGGTCGAGGCAGAAGTCAGTCCAGAGGCAAATCAGTTGCCTAGGATAAATACCAGAAGCCCAAAGAGGACTAGAAGAAACCTCAGACTCGAACTGAGAGAGGTGGAGACTCACAGCGAGGGCAGCATACTGAGCAGAGAGGAGATTATGCTGAAAACAATACTTTTCCTCGTACTAGAGGTAGAGGAAGAGGAAGAGGTGGAGTAATAACATGCTTCACATGTGGAAAGAATGGACACAAGTCTTACAAATTTCCAGATAAGAAGAAGGAAAGTGGCGAATCTCACATCGCTGAGGCACAAAGGCGGGATGTTGAGGCTGAAGACGCTGAAGGTGGAAGATCGTTGATGATGCAGAAAGTCCTTTTGACACTTGAGAAGGAGGTGGAAAGTTTAGTCCAAAGGACCAGACTTTTCAGGACTTCTTGCAAGACCAAGGATAGGGTATGCAAGGTCATTGTAGATAGTGGTAGCATGGATAATCTTGTTTCAACAGAGATGGTAGAGAAGCTGGAGCTGGAGACGACTGATCATCCAAGCCCATACAGAGTTTCGTGGCTACAAAAAAGACATTAGGTAACTGTTGTTGATACTGAGAGGGGGGTGAATCAGTATCAAGTAAAATTTAAAAACTTTTCCAACTTATACTTAAACCATTCAATTATATACAATGAGCGATGAACAATAGTATAAGAGTTATA